>NNCF01129400.1:79051-127598 GCA_002313205.1 Laupala kohalensis
AATTACTTATTTTAATATCATTTTCTTAAAAAAATGTATTTTTTGAATACGTTTCGGTAAACAGGCTTTTGAGAGTAAATTATTGATCTAATTGATATGACAAAAAATTAGCTCACAATTATACAAAGAATTGTCTGAACATTTAGAATTTTTATAAAATTGTGGTTCAGTAGGATGAGTGCCTCCTGGAGAAATTTAACGGTGAAATCATAAAAACTTCCTCTAGTATTTTACTCCTAATTCGGTAATTTCAACAATAGTTTTCTAGTCATATGCATTTCTTGTGTGAATCGTATACAAGGATGGTAACTACTGAATATGCAGTAAAGCGTCGATAATTCGTACTAATTTTGTTAGGGGAGGTTCGAATAAACAAAAATTCGGATAATCAAAAATCAGAAAAAAAGAAAGATGCAACTCAACCAACCACGTTTTTCAAAAAGCAACTTTCATTATTTACATATAACTTGTTCCATATACGGGAAGAAATTATCGCCAAACGAAATGTATGTGTTGGTTTCTGCAAGTTTACCAAGATTTGTCAAGGTTAATGAAGAAAGTTTTAATACTCGTCTGCTTCAGAGCTGACTTTATGGCAGCTAAGTCTTTCATTCTTTTTTCTTTTAGTTCGACATCGTTGCGATTCTTTTATTCTCTTGATGTCAGTTCGGATAATTGAACGTTTGGTTGATTGATCTGAAAATGGGAGCTCTCCTACGTGTAGTTAATATGGTGCGTATTTGTTTTATTTGGGACTATACAAAATGTCAGCAACACACCAAGAAATCTCTGGAGGGGATCGTGAATGATTAAGGTTCATTTGTCATGAGAACACACTCTTAAACTACATATGAACTATTCGTACAGTTAGTTTGCAAAAATAAACTATAAACTGTATTTATAGTTATATACTAAGTATACTTTATTTATAAAGATTAGTTCGTCTGATTATTCAATAAAACAATTTCATCATTTTCAGACAATTTCATCGTTTCAGATATTAAAACATTTTTAGAAACAACATTTCGACTGGAGACACAGTTCCCATCAGGCGAATAACAAGTATTATTTACTAAGAGGTATAATGTATTTACACACTTAAATATACATTTATTTTACTGCTAAATAATACCCTCGACGGTCCGCCCCTACAAAATGTATCATTGATGAAATACAATTAAACGATGTTAATTTTTATAATAGTGAGTATAGTTTTAATTTTTTATATTAGAAGTTCCAAACCGAGGACACTAACCGCTCCGAGGGGACGCGAGTGAGTCTACCACGTCGTCCCACACGAGGGCAGCGTCCGGGTTTCCCCGGGACGACGGCCTTGCGTCCCCGTGCCCCCTCCGGCCCCCGGGGATGGTGTCGGGTGTCGTTCGGGTGGCGGTGTCGGCGGTGGAGGGCAGTAGGAGCAGCAGATGCGCGATGTGGAGATAGCGCTTTGTGCTCCAGACCTCCTATCCTCTCTGTGGCTCATTCTGGCTGCATCGGGGCATCAGCTGCAGCGCCCTCACTGCTCCGGTTAAGCGGTTCGCAGGAACCGTTTTAGCGGAAGCATTTTAGACGAACTGAAGATGAGAATGCCGCAGAGGAACAAAAATTTCTAGTAAATAAATAATTAAATTTAGTCAAAAAATACAATTAGAAACTGCTTACGACTGCTTGGAGGACAAGAATCATGTAGGTAAGTCAATTAATCAGGCACTAAACTGGATAGTGGCAATAATAATCAAAGTACCTTCCTCACGCAAATGATTTGTTCCACACCGTGCACTGTGACTGCACCGACACCTCCAAAGGACGACAAGACGCTCCCCATCCCTTGTCAAACTTCTGGATGAAATTGAACACCGCTCTCGTGAGAAACAGTCATAAACGGGATGCATTTCGCGATGCACTTCTCCTGAGGACAGTCCTTTGACCCACAAAAAAACTGTACGTTGTTGTAGTCGTGTACACTCATGCTACACAACCGCCATCGTGCACTGGCTGCCTCTGACAGACTGTGTGCCTACGAGATGTCGCGCAGCCTTTACGCCAAGTATACATATGCTGCTATCTGCTGGCAAAAAAATGCGCTCGTAATTTAAAATGGAACACGGGAAACTGACGTTTGCGACTTATTCATTGACTTTCTCTCGTACTTTACTCTCTGGAACGAAGGAAGCAAGGGACCATCCCATCCAGAGCCCTAAGGAAGACGGTTTTATCATGTCAGTACCCCTCTAAGATAAGAATGAAGCTAGTACATCTAAATGAATAAGTATATTTATCGGAGATTGTAAGGAATCGAACGGACATAGTTCTGGAGAGGGAGAGAGGAAACCCTAGCTGAATACCTCACCCAGTTTGGTCAGGTTGGGGATTGAACCCGCATTCTCCCCCTCACCAATGCGCAAGGAGCGAAGACGCTACCACCACGTCACGACATACTGGAAGAGCACAAATTTTTTACTAATTATCAATAATTTTGTGAGATTTTATGATTTAGAATTGAATATTGAAAAACGAAGAAAGTGCTATAGCGGGAAATTTTCCCCCGGAGACCTCCAATATGGGATTGATGGCATTTCGGGCTCTTAATACACTGGGGTGTATTCGTCGGGCACTTCGCGTTTTGTATTACGCCTCTTTGCGAGCAGCGAATGAATTTAAAAAAATATAATAACTAACAATGTTCTCTTTTCGTCAGTTATGGTATATATCGAGGGTTTTTCTCGTTCTCATATACGTGGTGTATAGAAAGTATTGTAACCTTTTGTATTAATTCCTTTCCAGACATCAGTGTTGAAGTCGAAAAAAATTCGACTTCCATATTTTGACGGAAATATCTGATTTGTGATACTGTTTCCCCCATACTGAAAAAGTGACGCATAGCACTGAAGTGATGTGCTGTCAAAGCGTTCCCCAGGCTGGTAATGATTCAGACAACTCACAACCATTGTCTACTGGAGTAATTCGGAATTATGTATAATGCAGTTCATTTCATCGACTATTCAACATTTCTCTACAAAAATCGGGTTTTGAAATTTTTGGCACTTTTATCGTGTTTCATTCCTGGCCTTCAATTCATAAGCGTAAAATAAAATGTAGGAAACAGAAAAAGGATATCGGTAAATACTCCTTTGTGAATAGCACCAATGCAGACTGAAATACCTTACCTGCAGCAACACTTTCGAACTTACCAAAAACAGTAAAATGTTTCCGCAACCGTCTTCTTGCTTCGTTGAAATAGGAACATGTGTGAAGTGTAGTGAGGAGATTGGAATAGGTATAGAAAATGCTCAGAGAGAAAAGTAGTGAAGTGTACATGATTGCTCTCAGCTACTCTGTTTTGGTTTTATTTTTTATAGTTATTAATTTCTTTTATTTATGTTATAGCAATTACTTTTACGCTTAGGGTATAGAAGTAGTAATGACATACGTGTGGATATTGAGCGTGTTTAATCGTGTGAGTGTGTTTCTGTAACTGTTTGTAAGCGAAAATGTGTTCGTGTATGTATGTGAATATACGCGCATATGATCCTCATATAGATAATTAATTTCTTAAATCTAATTTATTTTTCGTTGTACCATGTGTAATAATTTTCTAAGCATTTTATTCCGTTTGTGTGTGTATTTTATAGATATTTTTATAGATATTGATGATTTGTTTTTTAATTTCGTATTATTCTATTATGTATGTATTCTTTTCTATCTGCCACCGAGCATTGATCACTAGCTGACTAATAAATTATTATTATTATTATTATTATTATTATTATTGTTATACGAATCGTAACCTAGTGATAAATTAGATTATATATCTGCTCAAATGAAATTAGTACAAAATGATTTCTTTCCAAGACAAAAGATATATCTCACCCCTCACCTTCTGTAATATCTCCTTCTTCAAAATTTGCCTAAAATGGGACAAGACATTATCATTAAACAATTACGCCAACATTGTTTTTGCTAAATCAACAGCGAGGCCACGTGTTCATGCTGACGAAATCTGAAACGCCCGATTTCTGTTTGGTTGGCAACTGCGCATGGATAATCCACTAGCTTCTATAGACCGTATTAATACTTAATGTCTTTATAAACGACAATGAACAGTAGTATGATCTTATAGGTTGAGGTATAATAATGGATAGTTGGCAGCACATTGATTGGTATATGATCAATAAATTGAAAATATTGGGACTACGTCAGCGAAAAAGATTTCACATTAATAATAATAATAACAACAACAATAATAATAATAATAATAATAATAAAGATTGGTGATACTATACCAAAATATTTCCAATTTATCGAGGTATAAGCTGAGCATCGCTTTGTTCAATACTGGACCAATGCTGGCAACTGGGATATAAAATAGACCAAGTTTACTGGCATGGTCTTGTTAAAATAGCGCCCTCTCCAGTTTACTATGTAGCTCACCAAGTGCATCCCAAATACGAATTCTTAGGAATGATAAGAGAGTAGGGTTACATTGTTACGAATAGTAGACAATTTATGCACATCCCCGAGTGTTATTGACAAAACATTGAAACAATTGGTTTTGTGGAGTGAAAGGGGTGATTCCCCAGAACATGATTCCATAGACTGAGGGAGGAGTTCGCCGAATACTTTTCTTCAGTCTTATGTGGATGTGAGTCATGAGCCCTACCTCCGAAGAAAACGCAACCAAACCGGAGTTAAGAGGGCGGCAACCTTTATGTATTAAGGACAAAAACACTTTTTAGGACTCCTTGGAAAGGAAATAGCGCATTAAATGCTTCATGTCATGAAGTTCATGTGCTGCTTTTAATGCTCCTTTAGAGGGCACTTTCCGAGTCCTCAAACGTGCCGCTATCGCAAAATCGCACCTCCAATTGGAGACAGCCGCAAGTACTCAAAGGACGCTATGAGGACAAACTGCACACCTCCAGAATTCAGTGTGCTGCTTACGACGGCAAAACCTACTCAGGTAGCTCAGAAGGGGGAGAGACTACCCAATGAACAAGAGTTCGACTACCCGAGTGTTTCTTCATCCAATGATACTGGAGAGGATTTATTAGACGAAAAACGCTAAATGAGTAATATCCGTTTCCGTTGTTTCATTGACACTTATAACTAGGATGTTTGTGAGTTTGTCTCAAATGTGTATGTCTTAGTCACAGTAGCACGTTATCTTATAACTTTTTTTCTAGAGACTTCTAAAAATATTTAAGACTTTCATGCGTTCAGTAAATACTTTTCATCATATATAATCACCTCCATCGACAGCAGTGAAGAAATATTAAATTTGCATGCCAAAAATTAAATTTCTTTTAAATAAAATAATGGGAATCTTGTTTTCTTTAATTATAGTGTAATACATTTTTCTTGTAATATATGTTCTTGAACAATTTCATTATCTAAAGAATAAACTTTTTCATGAAAATTAAAAAATACGAATACAGTTCTAGAATTTTTCTTGAAATTTCTTTCACCGTGTATAGACGTTTTAATTTTTAGTATAAGGAAATGATAGGGGGCTCCTAAGTCATTTTGATAAGTGTTGAAAATGTATCCAAAAACACTTCCTAAAATAAATTAATTTTAAATTTTACGAGCGAAAATGCTATCCATTTCTAAAAAATCACAACTAAGAGGAACATTTTCATTTTCAAAAGAACGAGGAAACCCTTACCCCCTCCCTCCTCCCAGGCGCCTGAAAAGAGCAGAGAATTCGTAATGATTGCGACTGAAGTGTGTTTGTTTGCCTTGTGCAATAAGGGTGGCCTCTCTATCATCCTCCAGTGAACTTCTGCAATAGAATTTTTCTTTGAATGAGCATCGGCGCCAGGAAGAGGTCGAGGGACTACCCACCAGCTGACAAGGGAATGCGAAGAACTGGACCAATGCACTGAAGTGTGAGTTTGTTTACACTAGGTAGCAAATATGCGTTTCCAAAAGACTTCGGAAATAATGCCTGAGGATAAACTCTCATAAAATTGGAGGAATTATTTATACCAGACCTGTACTCAGAAATTGATTTTTGGGGGGAGGGGTGGGGACCAGTGCTAAGAAAATAATATATTGATATGAACTTTTGAAGATATTAGTCCTTAAATGTATTTTCAAGCGTTTAGTACACGTACTCAATTAGTTTAAAAATTGTAAATAAACAGTACTTCATACCAAATAGTATAATAAATACTTGTGAAACATTTCAGGAAGGAGAAAGGGTGGGAAGGGTGAGGTCCAAGCTGCACTTCCATCTACGTGCATGTTTTATGTATATTTTAGTCTTCATGTAGGTGCGAATTATGTGAAAATAATCTCTTGGACATATGCAAAGAAACAAACATAAGAGAGAGAAACTGTTCAATAAAGAATGGTGACAAAGGTTTAAACTTACTTCTACTTTATACTCTTCAAGAAAAGATGATCGGAAAGAAAATTAAGTGCAGAAAGAGCAGACGATAAGAGAAAAACGTTGTACATAATGCCAAATGTCATATGTAAATATTAACTAAAAAGTCTTCATCTAAAGACGGTGGTGACATGGAGGTAGCATCATTTCTCGTGGTCTAACGAATGAGAGCGCTTTCTATTAAACTAGAAAAGGTTTTCAACTAGGCTTTCCCTCATCCATTATGTTAATGCGGAATCCTGGTTTCCCGGTAACACAACAGATTTCTTGACCTCTTTTCCCAAATGAAGATCATCCCTACTGTTCAACGTTCCTATATCGGTGATAGTTAAAATGGCATTAAATACATAAAATAACTATAGGAAGAAAGAAATTATTTTTTCATGCTCATGAGAAGGATACATAATTGGTCATTCTTGTCTTGATTCAGCCTTAATAATGGCTTCAATTACTGCAGAGAATCGGGAAAATTGAGGATAGTATGATTGTTAGCGGATAGTTCCAAGTGGCAGTAACGAATTTCGCTGCATTTCCACCAGAAGCTAATAATATTATCTAATACTATCAATAGATCTCAAAGACTTAAGTACGTCAATCTGCCACTAGAGAGCTCTATTCTCACCCAGACATTTCATGATGATAGAATGTATGTAAATACCTATTCATTAAACGGAAAATCGTCACATACATTCTGAACGTCAATTTTCTAAATTTAATGTAGCATTGAATCAATTCTTTAATTTGTAACAAATTCTTTAATTTGTACACGAACAATTCAATAATAACGCATTGGCGCGGGAGTGTTCCCTCGAGTTAACATGGTAAGACCCCGTAGCTACTAGCTCAAGCTTCACTCTCTCTCTCCAGACTTCGAGCCTACATCGAGCCATAATTGCGTCTGTCATGAGCATTTTGTGAAGCGTGTTGTGCGTGAGGTAAAACTATACATTTCCTTCAACCATGTGATGCGACCATCGGGAACTGTCGTGAATATGGTTTTACTGTGATCATGGAAAGAGTGTGATCATATAAACTTTAAATACTATTGATGGATCCACACACCATCGATGCCTCCTGCATCTTCCAACTGCCTGGGACGCTGTTCACCAACTGAGCATCAGCAAAAGCTACAAGAACTCAGTTCACATATATTTCACTGGCCAGTGAAAATCTAACGAACAGTATGATCTTTCATGATCAATTTAACATGCCTTCATTGACGAATTCAATAACATTTAATTGAACCTTGTTGTACATAATCATCCATCCTTTATTTTGAAATTAATGCCATGTGTTTAGATGTAAGGTTTAGTATTAGATATTATACGTGTATGTCCATTGATTTCATGTGTGTTTAGGTTAGATTTTTGGGTGGGATTATTAGGGAACGTGTTTTTGTGTCATTTCTTTGTGAAACAATATTTGTATGTCCATTGATTTTGATATAAAATCATGATAATCCATGTGGTCCTCCAATTACAAAAATCTTTTAATTATTAATCCATCCACTCCTGTAGCTTCCAGTCCCATGGTGTTTTTGGGGTACTGCTCATGTTCCACATGTATTGTGGGAATATATCTTGTATGATGGAGAAAGGGCTGATGCCATATTTAGACGAAGACGTACCTAATTATGAGAGCGTAGGTTTCAAAAGAGTCCTTATTTAATAGGGAATCATGAAAATACAATGTATTTTGTGAGAATATTACTGAAGTATGTATGATTAGAGACTTTATAAAGTGGTAAGTGCCAGATCTGTATAGCAAATCAGCCTATCTTGCAGTTAGGAAGTTTTTTCTAACTGCAAATTTACTACAAATTCAAAAAAAATCGAACATACTTTTATTAGTAATAAGTGGGTGTCCCCAATTAAAATGCGGCCCATTCCCATATGATAATTAAACATGAATTTTTATTGTTTATTATGTAAAAATATAGTAGTTTGTTGTCAGTACGAAGAGTTATAAGAAACCTCATATCAAAGTTGAATGCCAAGGTTACAAAATAAAAACGTTCTTAAAATTCAAAACGGTCTGAACTTGAGAGAACAAAAAAATATACTTACCTGGTTGTTACCGGAAATTGCTTAATTAATATGTTTTAAATATGAAGTGTAAATGGTAATATTAAAAGAAATCTCCCTTTTCTAGATCCATTCGCGGAACATGGCGCCGCCTGAACGTCCACAAGTGCTTCCGCTTCCATGGTTTTGCACACCCTCATCACCCCAAGGCTGGTGATGGCGGTTGGGGGTTGGAGCGAAGGGGCCGAGTGAGGGTCAGCGGCGCCAGCGCGCAAAACAAACCTCCGCCCCCGCCACTGACCGCTGCCACCACTCTTAAGTTTCTTCCGCACACTGGATCTTTCAACAGACATCCATCCCTAATCGCTGGAGATGCACCCAAACTTCGTTGCTGGGAACTGATTAACGACGCTCTCGCTATTAAATATTGGGTAAATAACGACAATCTTATCCTCTAATAGTTTGTAAATGGTAATGTTGGTAAAGGTAAATTGTTTTATTTTTTTAAGAGATCAACTAGTTTTCGTTACAATTATTCTTATTTAGCATCTGACTAAGATCTCAACATTTGACAACATTTGGTAGATCTTTTTATAATAACATGAAAAATTGAAATAAAAGATATAATTTTCAATTTTTGTAACACAAACATATCTTTATTTCTTATACGATGCAAAGAAATAAAAATAAAAATAGAAAATTTAGAAGTATTGTATCATCAGCTCAATGCACCATTTTTTCGTTGTTAAGAAACTCTCTTGTTCTTGCATTTTATCATATACATTGTGTGAGTTGTGAGCAACTTCTCACAATAATCGAACGCATAATTTAAATAATTCAGTGAAAAATCACAAATAATAGACACCTTATTAAAAACTAGCTTGACCAGATATTCAAATTGATCTTGAAATTGTTAATCAAAGAAACAGAAATAATTATAGTAAAATTAACTTATTTCAATGAGAAGTACCAACTAAAGAAATGAAGGAATTATCGATCCACCGAAAAACCTCGTCTAGGGACTTTCAAGGTATGCTCTTTGCCGTGCGTTATCGTCGGATATGTGTAAATATTTGCAGTGCTGTTATGCTGTTATTAGTTCAATTTATACGATGTATATCGTTCTTTTTATTTTTTTATTCTCAGGATTTAAATCAATGATGCAAAACAGTTTCATTTTTTTTTAAATCAATAGAAGTATTAATACCTCCTCAGTTGAAAAATATATCATCCGAATAAAAACCTCATTATCTTAACGAAAAAAGCACTTCGATATCCTTATACGTTTAGGAGATGATTGGGGTAATGGTTCTTACTGAATCATTCTTTATAGCTTGATTTTGTACCTATATTAGTTTTTTAAAGAAGTCAAAGCCTCCAGAGGCGAAATGAAGGATAAATATTTTCACTCAATCATAACTATTGAAATCTTCAATTTCATGTGATAGTACTGTATATTATGTTTGTAAAATATTCTGGTGTTTTATTGTTATTGATGCCAATCCATTTTTTGCGTGTGCGTAATCGAAGCACCAGCAAACAGCGCCCAGGAGCGAGCAAACCTTTTTTTTTTTTTTGCGTTTGAGCCGGAAATAAATAGATATTCACGGTGCTGATAAGACTATTGTTATTTGCTCAAATTCAATATTTCTCACGTACCTCCACTCCAAGACTCCAATTCACCGCGCACCGGCGCCAGCCTCTGACGAGAGCGCACCTCGGAACAGAGCCTGCAGCACAATGGAGTCGGTGCACCGGAAGGAAGAGGAGCTCGTCAAACGAAGAGCGGTGGGCGCAATGGAGCTGTCGGTGTCGGGTGTCACGTCGCGCAATCTCTCAGCCAAAGAAGGAACTCTCGTCCACGCGTGCGAAAATTGCTTTGCTTTGCTCTCGAAACGAGCAGCCGCAGGTCTTCTTTTCTTCTTGAAAAAGAACTCAGTGCACCCCTACTACCTATTTCTGTTTACTTTCCGATGTAATGAACAAGGGGGCATTGATCTGGAAAAAAAATGGAGAACTTCCCAAATCTTGTTGAGGCTGGACCCAGAAGTATTAGTTTTCAAACTATTCCGATGCAGTGCGTCGGGTTATTTTCCTCTGATATATAACTTACAACAACAAAAAATTCAAAATTCTATATCGTCTGGAAGACAACTCCCTTTCAAAAAGGATTTTTTAGATAAGAATATCCTTTTCGAAGAGAGTTTACACTATTTGCCCCTCTTTTATTGTCTCCTTAGGTTTGTTTACATTTATTTGCAATTTATGCAAGATTCTAAGCAGTAATATGATGAGTATTAAACTCGTTCTTGTGACATCAGCACAAACACACGCACGAATAACAGACACAACAAGAACATGGAGTTACGGTTTCAAGGTCTCATGGAGTCAAGACTATTTTGGAGAAAATCAGAGCGTGTATTTGTTGTTGTTTTTTGTTTTTTTAGTTTCTAACAGTTGTGTTATAATTTGCAAATGGTATATTTTTTCAAAAGACACGCACAAAAATTTATTTTGAGATTGTAAGGAAAAAGTTGCAATAAATATGTATTGCTTAACAATTGGGAAAAAAATTAATAAATATGGTTAATCATGATTCCCAATTTTATGACTTAAATGTTCCGATCCTTTTTCTCATTTTCTTTCCCAAACAAAATGTTTGTGAATATTGATTAATGAAACAAAATCATTTATTTATAAACTTGAGATTATTTCTGATTGTTAATTAGAAGATCACTTTAAAACACATACAAGATTATGTGTCAATATTACAGACAATCAGTTACTATTTATTTTCTATTTTCACATCCTTTCACAAAATTATTAAATGTGTTTAAAATAACAAGCAAGACATCATCTCATTACTTTATTAGTCGGCCAACGTTTCGAGATTTATTGATCTCTTCATCAAGGCCAGCTACAATACATAACATCAGAAATGGTAGTCAACTAATTCATTATTTAACATAAAGTACTAAAAACTAAAAACATTTACATACTTGAGGTGCAGATAAATTGAATATAGTAAATCTATTAAAATTAATATAGTAAATTTGTTTAAAAGATTTGTTACGATTTGGAAGGTTCGTTTAGACGTAACCTTCTCCGTCATAACATTTTTGAACACTAAGTTACATACAGTATGGGTAACATGAATTATCAATACATAATCATTACCAACATAAAACATCAAATCAGATAAGATGAACCTTGAATAATGCTGGTATTCAACTCGTTCCAAGTATACAGTTTCTAATTTCCTCATTGCTATTTCACACACAATGTTACTCAAAGTCCCAGCTATTGGTACCCCTGTTCTTTGTATATAATATTTATTATTCAACTTGAAATTAGTTGTATTTAATACAAAATTTAAAATTCTCATTATTTGTTCCACAGCAAATTTTATTTCAATATTATATCTGTTTCAGTTCTCTCTTACTGATTCAATTATCAACTCGTGAAGCATTGAAGGGTACATATCTTTAAACCATCGTATAATCATTAGGTATCTTCAATCCTTTTATTTTATTGACGAATTCAGTGCGATTTTTATAGTAAACTGGGTTTCAATTTCTAAAAGTGGGTTTAGAATCTTTAGCATAAATTTTGATATATTAAAGGTAAGACCATTAATAGCTGATATTATTAGTCTCATACCTTGTTCCTTTTTATGTAATCTCACTAGTCCATATGCATGATTAATATTTGATTCACTCATATTTAATTGATTAAATTGACATGTTGTAATTATACTTTTCTGTAACCATTCTTTAAGAATTGCTTGAATTTGTTTTTTGCATCATTTTCAACTTGAAGATATTTCTCATGGTTTTGTAAGACTTTTTCTGTATATTCATTTATTTTCATAATTGCTGTATGGTTTCCTATGTCACTTTTTTATTACTATAATATCCTTATTCATTTTCGAAAAGTTTTTTGTCACTATCATAGTAGTATAAATTTGCTCATCATCTTACAATTAGATTTTTTACTAGTCACATATTTGTACAAAACATTACTCATTGATTTCCTATTTAAGATTTTTCTCTCATTCTCATACTTATCTATCCCATATTCAATGTCTTTTATATATTCTGTTAACATTATTGTATGATCACATTCTTTTCTAATATAATTAAAATTATTTCCTAATTCAAGGGTCTTCTTTACATCCTGTAGGATTATCTTATCAGTAAGGTTAACTACATATTCTTTATCTGCACAATTAGATGAAGGTTGAAATTGCAATTTTTCTTTAATAAGTCTTCCAAGTTTAGATTTATATCTTTTGCTAACATTATCAGCAATACGATTTAATCTAACTGAGTCTTGAAGGTTTCCTTATATTTGGAGTTTAAGCAAAAATTTATATTAATATTCAAGTATTCTAATTCTTTCAAAATTCTTCTCCTTTGTATGTAACTATCTTTAATTACAAGTTTAAGCGTTTTTTCGACTGCATATTAACTTATCTTCTATAAGCTTTTTTCTAATTTTATACTATCATTGTTATAACACTTTTGTATCCATTACTAACAAATTTAGGAACAACTAAATTATTTTAGTGAAAATAGAAAATAAATAGTAATTGATTGTCGTAATATCGATACATAACCTTGTCAGTGTTTTAAAGTCATTTATTTATAAACTAAATATGCGTATATGTTTTTGTCTTCTGTATGTTGTCATAACACGATATCCACTCGTGTATTCAACCTTTGCTGTGAAGAGGGCTCTATAAGCGCCGGGATAAATAGGATTACATTTAGGAAGTCAGAAAAGACTCTTGCAAAAGATGAAGTTCTTCGTACTTTCTAACTACTTGACAGTATATTAAGTTTCATTACTTTTCTAGTAAATTTCACGAGAGAACTAAGCCTCGCAAACCGACACGGGAAATCCTCTTAACACATTCTTTTTCTAATCTCAGTCCTTTCTAGCTTCAGAGGGAACTACACAGGAAAGCATTGTGGAAAGTGGCCCTCTAGCGGGCAAAAGATGACCGTGTCTGGCCAATACCCCGGGTTAGGGGATGGAGGGTGTGGGAGTAAAGCAAACAACCACCCCCACGTCTGTTCAGCAGAAGAGCTGCTGGACTATCGGTCCACTGCCTTTGCTACCTCTGCTTCAGAAATTCCCTTTGCTTCACGCTGTATGGTTGTGAGTAGAAATGGATACAACACTCTCAGAGGTGGCGTTATCACAAAAATACAAATGCCAAACAGAAAATGTCCGAAATTTAATTCTTTTTTATGATAGTTTTCTTGAAAAACAAATTCAAGTGATAAGATATTAGGTTTACTGAAACTTACATAAATCTGAAATCTGGGAGAAACAAAACACACTGGTATATAAAGGGTTNAAGTTTTCTTGAAAAAAAATTCAAGTGATAAGATATTAGGTTTACTGAAACTTACATAAATCTGAAATCTGGGAGAAACAAAACACACTGGTATATAAAGGGTTTTAATTGAAACTTCACTCTACGGAGTGATATTCGATTTAACAATAATTGTGTTGTAACCTGATTTCTTTAATATTTCGAACTTCAAAACATTAGTTTACTTTATACGTTTGATCTTATTCAACAGTTTATTTTCTGGTTTATTACTGAAAGAAAATTGGTGGGAACTTTAGTTTGAAACGGGGTGGAAGATATAAGAATGCTCACTACTGCATTTTTAATCGTTCGAGTTAGATTTGACGAGGTTCTGGTGCCATATTATTCAATATCTGTTTATCAATATTGACTGAAAGCAGTTTAATGATGTATTCAGTTTTATAATAACAAAAATAGCTGATGGTAATTTTGTCGTAATAATTCCGGTATCTTCTTACTCGATACAGACTTTCCTAACCCAGAGTCGACCAACAGAAGTGGGTCGATAGAGTGAAACGATCGGCTGGAAAGTTCGGTGGATTCAATTAAAACAGTATGTCGTATTCTTAGACTACGGGATTCACGAATGTTATCAAACCCTTCTTTACTTCACGATCGAGAGTAATACGGAAAGTAATTGATAGTATTTCCTTCTGTATTGTTTTAACTACCTTGAGCCAACTATCAATTCTCGTAAATATATTTGTTATGAGGAAATTAAAAAATAGTACAGCATCGATGAACGTCATCAAGGCTCCTGCTACTTCTGAAATTTGTTTAAGGCAACGGTGTCTTGAAATGTAATCCAGATTTCTGTATCCTCATTTCTTCCGTAACAGGAAGCTCGCACATCGTCACATATCCACGGGACCGAGACATTGAAGCGAATTACTACAACTGTTTGCCTTCAGGGAAAGTCGAACCCGTGGTTACATCTTGGACGCTATATTCGCTAAACTTGAGCCATTAGGTTTCTATATTAATATATCTTTACTTATTATTAATCATTTCTGTTTTCAGTAAACATATAAGGTTTGTCCCGCAAGATAACATTGTACGGAGAATCGTAAATACGAATATTATATATCAAGACATAAATAATACATTTGATTTAAGACCAATTGATAGCATTAGTACGTAGGACACGAACCCCAATTATAAAGATTCCGAGAATGGTACAAGCTGCATAAGAAATGAATATTACGGATTGTATCTCCCATTGCTGTAGTTTCTATTCATCGGTTGTTTCATCTTACCATTATTATATGTTCTACTCACCTTGTAGGTTACAACATGGATGAACAAGTGTAAAGCTACGTCGGTATCTGAGTAATGAAACATCTTTCACAGTTAAAACTATATAAAATGGAAAATTTACAAATAAAAAGATCAAGTTAGCTAATTAACAAAAATGGCAGATTCACTTAAAAGACAAAATTAAATATAGAGGATTGAATGTTTATTCTACGTGCCTTCTTTTCTCAAATCGGTGCTTCCGTGTTCTACGCTAAATTAAAACATCATTCGCTTTTTTTCCCACGACCGTGAGTCAGAAACCAAGTCTTCGTTCTGTGACAGGTTCCTTAGTTCAAGATAACATTGAAGTCGCGCGGTATGACAGGTGATGTTTCAAGTTAGTGGCTGAATCGCAGATAAAAGACTATAAACTTCTTGCGAGAGAGACGTTGATCTGGATCCTTTTTTCCTCTTTTTTGGGAGGGGGGAACAAAGCCCTTTTCTGGAGGAGACTGGGAGCTCGACAGAAAGGGGCAGACAAAAACGGCGCGAGCACAAAGCCAACCTCCGCCTTCCGAGATATCCATCGTGCAGTGATCTATTCATTTTCCACGTGTGTTGCGTGTTTCCCGCGCGCAGGACACCTACGCGATCTCCCTTGCAATATACATAATCCCAAACTTGCAAAGGGCTGAGCTGTGTTAAGCAATTATTTCCCATCAAATTGCCGGGTGTTTTTCTTTATCTTGAAGACACTTTTTTTTTCTAGAATTAAAAATAGTAATACAAACGGTTCAGTAAAGAGATTTCTCTTTTAGTTTCTGTCGCAACGCAAGGCATCACTGCCTTACTCAGATACTGATCCCCCGCAGCCGAGTATCTATCCACATTAAAATTCAATAATTACTTTCCACAATATTATATTGCTGCTATTACACATGTTAAGTTTACCAATCTGAGTGCTATGACCTTCTTAGTTCGAGTCGTAAGACCTGATAGCGTTTTTTATTTATTGCTCTATGTGAGCACAAGTTCAGAAGAAGTACACCGACTGAAAATCCTCCAATCTTGGACAGGTTTGCCAATAAATTTCTATCTGTGCGGTCAGAAGAGTTGGAAAAATTCACTGCGGTCACCTTTGCAAAGAATATTTTCCTATCTACTCGTCACTCACCTTGTTCTGTGTTGAAACCTAGACATATTTTTGTTGGTTCGATCTTCGACATGCCACAAATTATATTTTTTTACTACCAGAAGATTTTGACATATATATGATTTTAAAGAATTTGCATAGTGTTATTTTTTTAAGATCTAATGTTTTTAACAAATGGTACTATTGGCGTATATAAAGTATTGATGCATATACTTCTTTAAAAATTGTTGCTTCATTTTTACACCGTCAGTTTTATTTTACATAATTAGTCTAGTCCCGGGCGCTCACAACTTGTGCGTCGGGTCTGCATATAACATTTGTAGTAGAGTATTTGTAGTAGAGTATTTGTAGTAGAGTATTTGTAGTAGAGTATTTGTAGTAGAGTATTTGTAGTAGAGTATTTGTAGTAGAGTATTTGTAGTAGAGTATTTGTAGTAGAGTATTTGTAGTAGAGTANTAGACTTCAATAGCAGTAGAGCATTTAGAGGTTAATAGTTATATCCCATGAGCTAAATGTGAAACTGGCTTGTAAGGCCATTTTCTCACGCTAGAACCTTATTTGGTGTATTTAGGGTATAAACAGGACTGTCAAAATTACAGGCCTGAGATATAGTAATTTTAAATAATGATGCATAAATTGGCATATATTTTAAGTTATGAAAGGTAAATGTTGGCAATAGACCGACTGAAAAAGGACTCAAGGATGTTGGTTGACAAATAGCCTGTCGTCTGTTTTGTGAACAGTTTACTGAAGTTCATCGTTTAGTGGAGAAATTCAGAGGAAAGAGTTTTATCCGAGGTGAGAAATCTGGTTGGACTAGCTGGTTCTAATAATCTTGTATGAAGAAAATACCTAAATAATGACGAAAGGAATGTTAAAATATCAATGATATAATCTGCTCAATGCAAAAATGACAAAGACGTTTTATGAAATTCAATAAATTAGCATAAAATTATAATAACTGAATAAAAATAGAGACCTATCATTAGCTTTTCAATAAAACTGGTGATTTCGTAGTAGAGTAGTTAAAAATGTTTGAAATTACCCTATAAAATGCGGTTTATGACTAATCAGTTGGTATCATTATAGTACAGACGTTTTTATTCATGTGGTCATAAATGAAGTAGTTACTTTGTGTTTTGGCTATCACTCATTAATTACTGTTTTCTCGCATTACCGTCCTCTTTTTTAAGAAAATTAATAGTGCAAAATTCAAGGGGGGTATTTAGTTGAGATTTCAAAAACAATGGGGCCATAAATTATTTTGGACATTGGATTTTCGAATAAATTTTATATTTAACGAGTAACGTAAAACATACATTGAACCTAATTTAAACTAGTGGTGCAAAACCATTTCACATATTTTATCATGCAGTCTTAAACGTCTTATTATCAAACTAAATTTGTAAAGAAAAATCATTTTTATACAAAACATTACAATCATATCCTTTTAAATAAAGAATATACAAAATTGATTAAAGAAATTATTTAGGTTATAATTAAAAATTTTAATGATAGACTCGAAGAAGTGTTGCTGAAAATAATCGTTTTCAAACAAAACTAAATTCCACTTATTTCCAAATGCAAAAGTGATCATATTTCTGAAATGTCACTTTCACTTTCAAATAAATTTCAAGTTTCTTGAACTAGTACGTAATAATTTATGGTTAATAATAATATTTATTTTCATGACGATATCAATCATACTCCTCCAAATCCAAGACGAATTTCTTTTTTCTAAATTTCACCTAGATAGATAGATAGATATTTGCACATGTAGTAGAGTGATCTTTGTATAGAAGTAGAGTGGTATCCTTCTTGCCCATCATTTTGACAGTTGTCATTGAGCGAGAGAGTTATCTTCGCGCCGCTTGTCTGCTGGGGAGCAAGTAGTGGTAATCCTGAATGAGGAAAATGAAAATCTTAAAACACCATGGGTGAGTGAGTTATGTGAAAAAGATAAACTTATTAAAAATCATCACAAAACCTGGAGATGGGGGTGGAACCAATGGTGTATTTCGGGCTCAAGAATCCTCCCACTCCCACCCCAATTAGTGAAAAATTCCTTTTTCTATTTTCTGGAAGCATGAATTATTTTCGGGATATAGGTATGAATAGGCATTGCGTAATAAAAATACTTGCTTACAGAGTCGTCATTTGCTTGAAATGTACATCATTTTGTACAAATGTTTGCAAATCTTTTCGTATACCCAATTTCCATTTACGTTCACATATCAAAAACTACTGAAGAATTTGTTAATTACTACCTATGAAAATTCCACCAATTACTAAAATATCCCTATTTAATGACGTAAACGCACAATTGCATTGCTAATCAAATACATGGCAGTGGCGGCTCCAGAGAGCCGTAGGGGCCATGGCTCCTTTCGAAAAAAGTTATCGTTAAAAAATAATAATTATTCCTTCTTGGGCAATGAATGTAAACAAGAATCAAGAGATTACTCCAAATAATATTCTGTGTTTATTTCTGCTGGATATAATTATTCGTGCTGAGTATAATGCACTCAATTTTTTTTTCTTCAGAGAGCTATTTTCTATTTTTTCTAACAGTCCAGAAGGAGGCAGAAATTTTACAAAATGTTGTAACTTTGAATAATGTTTAATTAACTATTTAATTATATTTGTATTCTTTACTTGTGTGACTCATTAACGTTAAAGTAACGTTCAATCCACGAACATGTTTCGCTATTTTTCGATATAACTTATATAGCAGGTATTACGTAATCAAATATCATTTTCGAATGTCCTCCCCCCCCCCCAGTGAAAGTTCTTCCTGGAACATGGTAGCGCACATTTCAGATTTCTTTAAGTGACATTGACGCACTTAATAACTACACATGATGTTATAATTACTTTCAGTAAAACACACAAACACTCCTCCTCCTCCCCCCCCCCTCCTCCTCACGTTCTTCCCTTGTCCATGAAGTGGAACCCGCAGCCTCCAAGCCCTTCCACACCACCGCCACAAAGCGCCGCCGCCGGGGGCCGTCATTACCCCTTATCGGCCATCGCCTTCCGCCCCGTCGCACACTGACTACCCCCTCCCCGCTTTTCGAGTACTGCGCTTTTCGCCGTCGCGTCGCCCCCCTCCGGCCGCCAGCGCTTGATTCCTAAAGAAGAGCCGCACATCGCATAAAGGATCAACGGGCTCTTAAATAATTTGGAGGAGCACAATGGAGGAGACGGCAGAGAAGGGCCAACGATGGAGAGGCCCCGAAGGGCACGGCCCTCGGGGTCGGAGAGGGCGGGACATGCGGATTCGTCTCAGGGGGGTACTAGCGAATAAACTGCTTTGAGCACTAGAGGTATCGGATGTTTGTTTGGTAGTACATACGTATTACTCTGGATAAAGACTCGGTACAGTTTGGGATCCGGATACACTTTTATTCTATCGGAGCGAATACAATTCGAGATCAATCTGAAAAACAAAAAACTAGGCATGTATTTCTCAGTGAGAGCACAAAACATGTTTTTGAGATGTAAAGAAACTACAATGTCTTCTCACGTGTAATTAAAACTATAGTTTTTATGATCACCTATCAATGATGCGTTATATTATTAAATTCATTTGAATTATGAAAATTTACACTAATAGCTAAAATATTGACAATTAGTAATAATCCTTATCCTAACGCTCAATTTTCAAGACCTTCGTGAATTGGTTGACGTATCGTTTTGAATTATTGCAAAAATGGACGTACGTAATAACCCGGGAGAATTTATGAGGGGTGGACAAAAATAAAATATAAGTGCTCGAGTAAAATTACTAAAAAAAGGAAAATAAGAATTATTTGTTCTTAAAGAATAATTATTTTTCTTTCTATACCTAAAAGAAAAATAATTTAATTTAATTACGAATTATTTTCTTTTCTTTTTGTATCTAAAAGCAATATGAAATATTTTAATAACTACTCTATGAGAAATAGATTTGGAAAAGAAAATGAGTAATTGAAACATAAAACTATTGTTAATATGAGATATTGGACAGGCTTCATCGTGGATCGTCGAATACTTCCTAAAGAAATAAAGTTCATTGGTATTTAAACCATTTCATCTTATTTTCGAAAGTGGGATATACAAATATGTCAATCAAATCGTACACACATTATTAAAACTTGTTCTGCCCCGCGAAATTTTAAAACCCTCATGCCGTCGCTGGAACCGTGTTAGGAAGTGATTAACTAATATTTACGAGATCATATTTGGGGAAGGCTGTCATCGATCATTAGAAATATGACAACACTTGCGAGACATATTTCGGGTTTCGACTGATAATAAAACATGTCCCGAAGGAGGCTATACTAAGGACATGTTTATCCAACGAAAAGAGCGAGGCACTAAAACGGTGAAACACATACGGAGCAGGTGATGTGTAAAGCAGATAACCTTCTTCAAGCTCCTAAACATTTGCAGCTGCCAGAAGCGTTGACATTTGTGGAACTTTGCCGAAGTATTCAAACAAATTGACAGTCCAATATTCCATCTCTGGATACTTGACAAACCATTCAGTTAAAGTACCACATTTAAGTTCAGACAACTGTGTTCCTTTTTATTGAGGTACTGGGGGAAGGGGCTGTAGCTGACAATGTCGGAATAATATTTTTATCATTAAACTAACTTAAGAGAATTCTCTACTATAAAATCGTTTTAATATGTATAAAATGTAATTTTACATTCAGCGTTATGAACTTTCAACCGATAACATTTTGATACATTTTGTTTTTAGTATATGGTAAACGAAAAAAGAATGTTGAATGCAAAGCGTAATTCATCTATATTTTGGATGAATATCAGCTTAACGAAATCTTCATTAAGGTGATTGATAAGTAACCAGAAACAGTGAAAATAACTATAACTGATAGAAATGATGAACCGGGAATTGATCCCAGAATAGGCATTTGCGGCTTGTCCCCATTTTTATCCGCTTGCTCACATCTTCGTATCTCTTTCCATCATGATTTTTATCAACGATCTCTTCTCCCTATGTAAATATTGTGAAGAAAGATTTGGGTAACCAAAAGCTTCTACTCTCTACCGTGGAAAGTATTTATGATTTGACAAAGAAAATAAATTCGACTGGATTCTATTATTTTCGATTCCAAACGTTTCAATATTTTCGCCCATATGAAAACTCGAAATATCAATAACATATATCTAGTTCAATAGTTTATTTTGAATTTTCTGACACCTTCGGGACCATCCATAAAATATGTAAGGTACTCTGGGGAGGGGAAACGGGGTATATGATATCGTTATACTGCCTTACGACATGATAAGTGGAATGTCAAGTTTAGCATTACGTAACGCTCAGTTTTATAGGGTATACCATAAGGGGTGCTTTTCACTTTCATGTTTGTCGTTGTAATCCATGTACTCAGCCATTCTGTGAAAGCACATAACAATGAAGGACAAACTATTAAGTTTGTGAGTCAAATGTGTTCCAACATTTCTTAAAAGTAACTAAAACTAATGAACGAGAGAGACTTAAGGTATAGCGTTACGCGTGCGGTTTGAAGGGTAGGTTGTAATTGTAATTTTTGGGTTATTTATTTATTTATTGACGGATCCATTTTATTTATACCATTTTATAATTATCGTTCAAACTTTTTTTGCTTTTTACCATAACACATGGATTTCTTAAATAATCATTGAAAAGAGAGTGAAGACAGGAGGACAAAATCTTTTAGAAATCTTTTTGGAGGGGTAGTTTTCTTCTCTATATTCGAACGGAATGACAAGGATTATGTTAGTGTCTGAACAACCACTTCTAACATTCATCTCGCCCTTTCTTTACGATATCCATTCACAAGAGTGAAGATAGTAAGTTTAGGGGCGGGCGTGAAAAGGGTGTCGGGGCTCACTTCAATGTAGCATGATGGGGCTCGGAGATGTTGAATTCGTTCCTACTTGGGTTTCACTCGGCCATTGAATGAGAGATCAGGACGATGATAAGACTAAGTGGCGATTGATGACAGTTCCCCTGAGAGCAGTCAATGGCGGCTGTACGCGAGGTGCCATAAGAGGCCAATTGTGCCTCCCCTCTATCCTGTCGCGGGAATGGATGAAGGCTGTGTGTAATTTATGAACAGCGCAGAGAACTCCGAAGTGTGAGGGATCAAACATTTTTACAACTTTTAAAAATTTCAAGTGGGTACAAAATTTGAAAGGTCGAATATTAAAAAAAAATGTGGAAGATAATTTATTTTAGACATTTGTAATTTAAAGTAATACAGTCGCAAGCAATGAAGTATAGTGTAATATGTTATCAATCTGCACCTTAGTACCATGATATTTGCAGTCAACTGGGGTGAAACTGGAGATAACACACCCTTCTTTTATTCTACTGAATATTAACAATCTTAAAATTTGTACTATGTTATTGTTAGTCTAAGTTACAAAGAGGAATATTTTAAGCAGTGGCGGATCTAGACCGTAATCAAGGGGGGAGATAACCGGGGAGCATTTTTGTTTAAAAATTATGGTTTTACAACACAAATTTTATAAATATTACCCATAAATAAAATGCATCAAATAAATAATTAACAAGCTGATATATTTATCAGCTTCAATTTTATCTGTTAAGAGTTAAGGTCCAATGGGGATGGGGGATGGGGGGCTATAACCCTGTTAGCCCCCCCCCCCCCCNTCCATCATGGTTCACAAAATGGAAATTACTTGAATATAATGCCAAGTATTCAGTAAAACTATTCAGCTCTAAAAACCGACTGCAAATTTGACACTCTATAAAACTGATATTTATGAATGTATGATTGCCATAAGCATTTTGTTGTTGAATTTATTTGAAATATGTTCTAAAAATATATTTATAGTTTATAAAAAAGTATATAAATCAAGAGAAAATTTAGATCCGCTCTTTAATTCCATTCGTTAATTACAAAATTAAAAACTTGTAATATTTTTATTAATTACAGGAAATTATATATTTATGGGGAAATTTCCCATCTTTTGGGTACTTGAGTAGCCGTATGTAAATATGAATTTTCTAGCACGCATTCATTCATTTACTAGCTCACCCTTTGCGCCTTCGCACAGAAGGTTTGGTTTTGATACGGTTTACCTTTCGTTATATTAGTGTAGACAAAAATTGCACATATTCACCCAAAAACCTTTGACGATATCTTTATTCATCCGTGAGATTTAGCTGAAAGTATGAGCCAAGATCATTCCAATATCCTTTTCATTTTCGAGTATGTACCAAAATGTGAAATATTAAATGTGGTTACCTGTGAAATTCTTATTTAGAGCGTGATTTCCCTTACGAAAAGGAGACAAAGAGTTATTAATTCTCACATTTTGTTTCCGATCCGACCGTGATCTCTTGCTGATCCAACCTAAATACATCAGTTGAGATTTTATAAGAATATTTGATAATTAAAAATAGGAAATAGCTGTGTTTCTTCTTCAAATATATAGCTGTGTTTCTTCCATATGTAGTATATATTTTTGATTTTTTTAGAAAAGAAAGGGTTAAGGAAAACTTCACTTACCTGCTGAATGGTATCTCTTCGCTTTATTTCTTTATAAGAATTTTCAATTAATTTCTATCTATTCTTCACTATCTTCAAATACCATAGTGGGAGTCAGATACAGATTATAGTGACTATTGAGGTAAGGAATGACAACTTGAATAACAAAAGTCAATCCTCAGGGAAACCTGAAAAAGCAGTTTCAGGGGTCAAGATATATAGGTGCCACCCCTCCTCCAACAATAATTTCAACGAAGAGTTCTAATCATATTATTTTACTTATTTTAATCTACGTTGTGTGCGACTTACTTGTGATACTTTATTTATATTTCTCTCAAAATTTAAATATAAACAGTTTTGACCTCAAAATATTACACGATGCTTCTTGATCTAATAGCGTGAATAAAATCTTCAATTTTTCACATTTTTGAATCTTTGATTAAACGATGTCCAGTTAACTCGGGTAGTTCTAAGTGGACTGACTTCCACCCCACCCAATTTTTCCTGAAATGCCGACTCCGAGTAATGTAAAAGTGTAAATCATGGATCGCAGAAGACGTTAAGTACTGGGGCACACACTATGAGATTGTAATAGTTCAACTCAAAATGTTTCACATTAAAAACAATTTTCGATACGTTCTTGATTCGGTGAAGTAACCAACGAAGTTGGATATAAATGTTTCTGTTTAGTATTGGGATTACTTATAGGAAGAATTTGAGCAGAGAGGGAAAAATGTTGACCTATTTATATTCCATATAAACTTGTTACAATCCCCAACAAATCTTCTAGAGCTCGTGGAGATCGCCAGATATTTCCCAAGCAACGTGGACTTCAAATCGAATTAGACTGGTGGTACAGCCAAATGTTATCTCCTATTAGCTACTACGAACTAATTAACTGTGTTATATAAACAATGTGAATTTGTTGAACAGATGAATGATTAACCTCTGAAATTTTAATGGGCATCACGTGCATTCTTTGGCTACTTGGTGGAAGGGGGGAGCTAGTTACCCTCCCTTTGACTAAACCTTTGGAAACATATCGAACCCTTCATTACTCCATACATAAAATCATCAAACAGAAAATTCATAAATGTTAACTTAATTAAATGAAAGTATTTTTAGATTTTTCTGAAGTTGTAAGCCTGTATAAAAACTCGTACCCCATAAAAAATGTTGTGGCCCTTTCGTGTTGAGTCGGAGTCAATTCGACGTCTTTGGACTCGACTTCTGAACCGTTGCATGAACCCATATGACTTCAGCTGAAGTGATGAGACGCGAAGAGGCAGGGGTCTGGTCGACGTGGGGGGCCTGAGGGCACGGTGCTTGAGGGCCCAGCGTGGAAGGTCCAAGGGCTCTTGTGCCTCATTGCCCTTTGAGAGCGCGGAGAACTAAGAGTGCTTTCCGCGCGGTGCATCATTGGCGGAGGGCAGCGGAAGTCTTTAGCGCGGTTTCTTTACAAATGCTGCGTGTGTTCTATTCCGTAGGTCTTTATATTTTGGTTTATAACTTTATAATTAAAGGTTCCATAATTTGTCCATTTGCAATCAGAAGCGTACTAAGGCTCGGGCATGGGGGTCTAGGGTCTCATACTGTGAGGGACCCCCAAATGGGTCACCAAAAATAGTAACATGACATAAAATTGAACTCTACTACAATTAATGAAACAGTAACATAATTAATAGCTAATATTCTCATACATCCTAAAATTCAATTTCAAATTATTTTACGTAATCCTTAACACTTCATGCAAACACATTCATGAGGGGCTTGAACGAAAATACTCCCACCCCATTCTTCGTAAGTTCTATGAATGCCATGTAATTCCATTCCGGACAAAATAAAACATACATCATATATTTAAAAATATGTTGTCTTGTCAACAGTTTTTTAGATAAAATTTAAATATTATTATTAATCCGTCCATTTCCAAATTCATTGAACATTGTTGGTGTCATGATGGCAGATATATCAAAGTTTCAATATCGTTCGTGTGTAAGTGTTGGAATGAGAAAATAGAAAAATTCAGACTAGTTTGTCACTGAAACCGTCAGCCCGAGGACCCGATTCTGGAACTGTCATTTTTGAATGCTGAATCCAAACTATTCTGACATCTACATAAACACTTAATGCATCTTTAATAAATATGGTGAAATTGAACACTGGGATTTCAATAAAGAAATTTAACAGGAGGAAGAAAATTCCTTTATTTTGGTCTAATTGTGAACAACAGTTGAATCAAAATCTCTAATTCTCAAAACCATAGATGTGTATTTTTATGTGATCCCAATCTTTGCTTCACCCGTTTACGAGCTCATATCATACAATGTATCCTCTTGTTCTACTCTGTATCTAATCAAGTTTGATACAGGATCTTTTTATAAAATCTAGGAATTTGAAGTAAAATGGTACTTATATGCTTTAAGTTGAAACTCATGATTTATAAGTAGAGAATATTTTTAGAGTTTATCTTTAAATTGTTTTAGATATCCGTCGTGTGATTTAATCGGAATTGATGGGATTATCCTTTGATTTTTCCGTAGTTAACAAGTGTATGGACATGGTTAGATGCAATTTTTAACTGCGTCATTGACGAATTACTTTTTTACAGTTGCGACTAAAATAATTTTTGGGACTCATTTCTATCCAAACAATTTAACAGTGTTTGTCAATACGTCTTTGTATATGAAAATTGAGTAGCTTTATAGACAGTGGCCAAGTAGTCCAAAATGGACTCGTGGAGAACTATTCAAGAAGTTCTGAAATAAATATTCAATTGAGTCGTGTATAGAACCTCTGGAGATGTCTGCAATTTTCTTAGTATAATTGTGAAGTTTTTACGAATTTAGAAAGAGTGAAAAATAAACATACTGAAATAAACAATACATGTCTCTACCCTTTTGATCTAAACTATCTATATTCGAGCCACTACAGCCTTGAAAGTCAATCTTTTCCATTTATAATTATGGGAAGATTGCCGAACCCCCGCTACTGATATGGATAAGTTGTTCCAAACTAACTCCAACATGCACACTCTCACACTGCCAATTTTGGCACTACACTCTAGCTTCACGTGTTCTTAAGCTTCGTTAATAAATTGAGGAAAATGACAAGGAAAATTCAGGTTACAGATAATAAAAGAAAACTTTTCACATACATACACACATCCTTTATTGTTCTAGTCATTATTATTAGCATTGCTATAGCGACGAGCGCTATGTTCTTGGTGAAACGAGATTCACTGTGCGCGCTAAGTGTGCTGGGATTTAAACTCCCAAGAGAACGAGGAGGAAAGAGGAGAAAAATTGTTAGGATGAGATGAGGCTGGTTGAGAATGAATACAGAAGAGAAAAGTGAACAAACTAAAGCGGTTTAGGCGAGGGATTGCGAGCGTGGCGAATACGCCTGAACGGGTCTATGGAACGAATAATTGAAAAAGCGCCGACTAACACTAATTTTTTAGTTTAGATTCGAATTCATATTTGTAATTCCCTTTTTATGGTCCTCTACACGTAAGCGCTGAGTCCGAGCTCGCACGAGGTACCCGATGAAATTAACCCAGGCGAATACTCCCTTTCTACACCAAAACAAAGCGGTTATTCAGCGTAATTGACCGAAGCGTGTACAGGAATCCTTCGTTGTGATTCGAAATATAGAAAAAGCTTCAAACTTCGTAAAAAAGCACTAGGTGGTGCGAGGAAGTTTTTTTTAAAATAATCATTCCTCACTCTACTTCGATCAACTCGCGAGTGTGGAGGCGCCGTAAGATTTGTTTTACATCAGCAAACTTAATTTTTGTCCAACACCACTTTTCTGTTCAATTGACCAGATTGCGTTTCTGCGTATTGTTCATTCTTTTTTTATTGCATGAATTATCTCATGAACCGTTCCAAAAATGACAATATTTGCCCCTAAGAAAAGGGTTTCCCTCGAGATAAACCACATATCAAGAGTCGTAATTTAAGCACCTACATACCGCAAGCGCTGGCAACATCGATATAGGAACTCCTAATTTCCAAGGGTTTATTTATCGCAACTTCACGTCTTGTCAACTGCCAACTCTTTCGGAACGGCTCACAGGAACTGAGAAGTTATTCCATGCCACGCAGGGAGCGCTAGTGATGTACTGGCCACGCGCCCGACGCTAATTATACCCGACTGCTTCTGCACGAGTTGTAACGGATGGCATTTGCACCCAGCTTGTGTTCGGTATGAGTTGTTCAGCGATCACCTGTCAAGCGATTTATTGGACTATTTTGATACCAGAGATATTGAGTACACTGGAGTGAAACTTGCCACTAAATGGGGCATTAGAAGAAATTATGGGGGAAAAAAGAGAGAGAGAAACTTTGTAGCGAGCACCGATATAAACTAATTCCTCTTCTCCAGTTAATTTCCAAATAACTGGGTGCAGTAAACATGGAAAAATAGTTAAGAAAGGGTAAAGCTAATCCATATGCTAAAGAGTAGGTGCATAGTTCCATTGCGCGCTTTCCGGAAGTTCAACATAAAAATATGGCTTCGACAATAGATACTCTTGCAGAGAACAGCCACTTGGAGCGCTAGGTGCCCGTCCTACTCGCTCAGGCTACTTCGCCGCTCGCCGGAGTGAAGGATTGATCGGTAGAACGGATCGCGAGGTCTTTGGAATGAAGCCTCCGTGGCAGAGGGGTGTCCAGGACGCAAGGCACAGCCGAAAGTGTCAAAATTTTTTTGAATTCTTCTAATGAAAACCGTAATCCGGTTCAAATTGGAAAATTTATTTCTTCAATAAAAATTGTCTTCATTGCGCAACTAATAGCTTGTCGGTCATAGCCAGTCCTTGTACCCCTTTTATAATGAAAGCAATATATTTATTCACTATCATTACAATGCTTCCATGCAATTAGCCTATTGACTTAATTGATCTTATACTATACATTGCCTTTTCTTAATGCTTTAGTAACTACTTTATTCATAAAAAGTTTCTTTTATATTAACCAAATCTGTAATATATATTATTTACAAAGTGTATAACAAACACTCACTTTAGTGTCATTACATATCCAAATCTTACTTAGGCTCAGGACATTTAATGAACATGTTCCACTGTTATTCTCGTTCATTTCATTCATCCGAACATCAAGTACTTAACGAATAGAAACTGCGAAGAATTGATGATCCAAAGTGTGACTTCATTCCAAATCACTATAATAAAGAACGTTCTTAAAGTAGGGACTATAACCTGGAAATCGGTCTTCACCGGGAGGTGACCCAAAAGAGAATAGGTCATTGCACTCGATCAAAAAGGAGGGATGGACCTACATCAGATCCATGTCTTTGTATCATCTTTAAGAACACACACGTTTATGTCTTCGTAGGTCCTTATCTACAACCTCTCCCTTCAGTCTCACTCACCAAGCGAACGAAAAAGTCACGCCACATTGAATTGAATGTCTCATCACACAAACGAAACTGAAGCACTATATCATAACTTGAGCACTGTGTTAGTTTCTTTTCTTCTTACGATGTATTACGATGTTATTAATACCACAAATTTATTCTTGGAACTTCTGATTGACGATACACTGAAAGAGGCAGTCCCGGATGGGATGGGTTGAAGATTTGCGGGATAAAATATTGTTATTAATAAACCAGAGATTTTCTTGATAGCGTGCACAAATGACAATTGTCAACAGTGTGGTCATAAGATAATGGATTAAATAATTGTTTCTCAGAATCTTGAATATTTTTATTGAGGTCAGATCCAAACGTGTGAGACCAATCATAAAATAAATGCCAATAAACCATAATATTGTAATGTTCTTAATTCACTCATGAAGGAAAAGAATAGCTGGATCGGTTTGAGTTTCATTTAACACAAAAAATAGTTTTCCACACATTAAGAATTTTCATTAAACCGAAGGAAACTACATTTAATTCTTTCGCAAAAAGTTAATACAAAACTTCAATAATTTTTAAAGATTATATGAAACTTGAAAGAATTGTACAATATTATAAGATCTGACTAAAATAATCAAAACTGTCAGAAAGCGGCGTCCTAAACAGATTTTAATTCCTGTTTGCGTCGTAACAACAAGAGATGCTAATTTAGAGTAGATATTTTTATATTCAGGAGTAATGCGTTCAATCAATCATCTTTCCAAGAATTTCATCTCGACAAAACATACTACATTCACGTCAAAATCAGTTTGAAGTATCGCGAATGTTTTCTTCAACATTCGATGTGTTTGAAATGTGGGGAAGTGAAGTATATTTGTTCATTACACAGGGAGTACATTCGTCAACACTTAGCAAGTGATAACCTCTCACGTTGAGATACGACCCCTCGGCCAAACGTGTTGTGGATTTGGGCCGAATTGGAGGGGTCGTATTGGCCGTAACGAGCACTAGTTGATTGTTAACTTGGTCGCACTGTAGCTAGAAGCTTTACATTAATACATGATTCTGCGTTGCAATACATCCCACAATTATAGTTACTGTAGGGTCCACACTTATATTTTACACCTTAGGCTCCAGATGAGTTGGTCGCCCTTTAAGGCTGCTCTCCAGCAAACAATATCGACAAGAAATCAGAGATAATTAACAAATAGGATTTCGTAGTTAATTTACATCCGTTGGTATCTTTCCTCATAGTTAAAATTCCGTTGATAAAACGACACAGTTGATGAATTCTTAATGATTCCAAATCGATATCTTGCCCCAGGTTTGAAGTAAAATGTTTGATGAGAGGAGTCGTCAGTTGAGAAGTTGCTTGAAGCAGGCGACCCTCAAGGCTCCGTCGTAGGGACGATACATTTCGGTGAGGCGCGCGCTGGCGAGGAGGCGTGCAGGGTAGAGACGGGGAACCGAGGCAGTCACTGGCTATAAGAGTAGCCAGTGGCCCACTGTCACAAGGAATGATAGTCGTGTAACAACGCCCCCGCTACACCGCCGCCGCCGTCTCCACCTCCGGAGGCCGTCGCAGATCCCCCGCCGTCGCTGGTCCGTGCGGGATGGTGCGGACTGGCGCCGGCCGCTTGGTGCGGATGGTGCGAGTGGTGGGGGTGGTGTGGATGGTGCGGCTGCTGCTGAGCGGCCGCCGCTGCCACCGCCGCCAACCCCAGATGCGACTGGTAGGCGGCTGCGAGGGTTGCGTTCGACATGACGCTGGCTTGCAAGGACGCCACCGAGGGCTTGAGGTCGCCGCTGCCTCCGCCACCTGCGCGAAACAAACAATATTATTTTACTACGAGAACAAATTATCATATTTATTATCACAATATTCGTTCATTATATTCATTTGAATCTTTGACGATACTCTGTGGCTGCTCGACCTGCGCGCACGACTTTTAACACTAGCCTGAGGGCTACTTTGGGCAAGAGGGGTAACGACAACTCACTATCGGAATGATGAATGAAATCGTATGAAATTTGTGGTGCATGAAAGGCAGAGGAAATGGGAGAACCTGCCGCGAACCCTTTTTGTCCACACCTGAAAATTCTACTTGAATGAACCGGAATTTGAACTGGCGTCACCAGAGATAGGTGAGTTTGTCATGCCGGATGGGTCGCCCTATAATCGGAATAAAAATAACATATCCTAATTCGAACTTGTATGTAAAGTAGTCGACATGAAATATATATGTACAAAATTTGGCGTACGTTATCCCGTGCTGACTGACAAGAGGCAAAAAAAGACACGTTATTTGTGTGGTTAGGTCAGTAGCATTGGATCCGCAGATTCAGCGTTTATCACGGATTTTCGCGATTGTTATTTGAAAAATATCTAAATGCACTGAATTTGCATTGGTAAAAGTTTCATCCTTTTTTTAAAAAAAAATTAACAATCGTCAAAATCCGTGATTTGTATGTGATCCGTGATTTATACGAAACAGTCTCGTTCACGAACACTATACACGCAATAGTAGTAATATTCATCGCCCTAGAGTGTCAACCACTCTTTGCCAAAAGGGACCATACCATTCGGGAATCGTTCTATATAATTCCCTGCCCAAGAATATAAAAGATATTATGAAATTGAATATCTTCAAATCCGCGGTTAAAAACTACCTCCTGCACCAGTGCTTCTACACTGTAAAAGAATTTATTGATTTTAACAAAAGTTAAATTCGTCTTGTGCTTTATCACGCCATTGCTGTAGTACTTTTTAAACAACTTATAACAATTTCAAAAACTATTTTCTTGCATGATTGTGTTGTCTTATGGCTCATATTAATTTAGTTTTATGTGTACTCAACATTGGCACGTTTGTGTACATAAATTCTGTAGCCCCATCCTGGCCCGGGTTTTTCTCCGGTTTTCCTTCGGGTAGAGGCGGATTTATCATACAGGTTCTCTAGGCTTTGTCTAGGGGCGGGTCTATTGTAACAATAAATCGTGAATTTAGTGTTATTTCAATTTTTAAGCACTATACTCAGAATAATCTATAGTTCGATAATAACTTACATGTAATTTTTTGCTTAAAATTACAAACATATTGACATTCTATTAGTATTATAACTCGCAGCTAACTTTTTATCTTATCTAGGAATTTTTGCTGAATTTTTTGAATCCGCCTCTGCCTTAGGGCCCTTGATCGGAATTGATGGGATGGTCCCTTGCTTGCTTCCGGAGAGTAAATTAGTTTTTTTTCCCTCCACGTGGTCATACGCAGTTTGTACTGTTTTTTGACAATAAATTTATTTATTTATTTATTTATGTTGGTAAATCAATTTTGAAAGAAAAAAAAGTAGCATTTTTTGAGCTCAAAAATGGTCTTCGTTTGACAAAAATAATAAAATAATATGGTTGAAAACAATAGAATGGAGTCTAAACTTTCCGTATACAACACTATAATTATCTTTATGAGAGTTCTTTGAAAACATTTTGCATTTGCCGTTCATATAGGCTTGATTTATGTCAAAACAGACTTGGATTCAATCAATGGTAAAAAATGACAAAAATATGGAATCAATGGGCATAAACCTCATTTTTCGACGTAAATATCCAGAAAAAAGGTTTTTGTTGAAGTTCGCGATGGTCGACGTTTTTTGGCCGATTATACAAAAAATGACACATATAAAAATTGTAATGTTTTTTAATTATTATTATTCTTGCTCCTATCGCATAATTACTTAAAATTAAAAAATATAACCACTCCATAATAAATCATACCTCTTTTAATTTTTCTAAATTTATACCACGAATTTTTCCTTGAAACAAAGCTTTTTGGGCTGTTTACAGCAGATGTCATGTTGTTCAAAATATTAACATGATAATGAAAGATAAATGAATGATCCGCCAAAGTCAACCCTTTCAAGAGATGATTCTTTGCTAGATTGTGTATCTGCAATAAACTAGCTACGCAAGCAATAATTCATATTTCGTGATAAATGATCTTCATACTCCTGGAGATACTCCATTTAAATGGTAATACAGATGTCACCAGAGCACATTTAACAACGTACGCCCGAAAGAAATCTGCCATTCTACATTACACTGTCAGTGAAATTAACAATATTCTGAGTCTACTTCAATGTATGTTTCGAGTCAGTAAAACTGTCGTTCGTGATAAGAGGTCATCAAATCATATCCGGATACATATCTTTCAACAACGGAAGAAGAGGATAAAGAGAAATGAAAGGCACTAAATCGCTGCCTCGTATAAAACAAGAGACTGTGCACCTTGTTAATCCTCAGCAGACACTTGATTAACACCTTTGCGGACAGATTTATCACAACTGGAGATTAAGTATCGCTGGCATAAAATTTTCCCTCCGAACACAGTGATGTGGCGGAGGACCGGAGAGAACTTTCCGCACGCATCCGCACAACCGAATAAATTACGACGGGAATTCTTCCCCTCCTAATGTCCTCTACTCACTGATTTAACGACCACTGATTGTAATCAGCTCTAAAGTCTTTGGTTAATTAAATGTCGGAACACTTGTAGAAATGGGAAGTGATCGTCCAAATGATATGCTGCTGCTCGTTATTACCTAACGGAAAGTGTGAATACATGGGAGGAACTTTTATATTATGGCACAACAAATTAGAAAGAGTGAGCTGATGATAATTAGAGAAACTGAGAATGCATATAATAGTTAATTCAAAACAACTCAACACATTCCTGAAGAAAATATTCTGGAAATGTTGCAGTTAAAGCCACTTAATTATCCGGAAGAAAAAAAAGTCCAGTATACTTCAATTACAAGAAAAAAAGAATTTTATTTTAGTGTATTAATTTTATATCATTTACTTACAATTTGTGGCTAATTTGTTAAAGTATACAGATGATGAATGTCATTTCGCGAATTTCGTGTGTCTTTGGAATTAATTAATTTTTTGCAGGAAATAATTCTAAACATATTACTTTGACATTTAAATTCGATTAAATGTTTGACTTTGAAATTCGATGAAGTTTTCCCATCAAGTTCGTTTCCTCTCAGTTTCTGTCGTTAATTGCATTATTTATCAGAACAAATACTAACGAAGTGCTTCGAGTCATTCTTGCGACTCAGTCGGTAGTGAAGATACCATATAACAGTACAAAATATCATTTAGTTACTCGCATATAACTACAAAGTTTTTTAAAAATATTGATATTACATATCGGTCCAGTATATGGAATGTATTACGAAGCTGTTATTCACACATACGGATATCTCGGTCAGAAGTTATATTTCAAGTTATTTCACAAAAGAGATTCTCCAAATTGTTTCGTACTCGTAGTTATTTGTTCACCTTGAAAAACAATTAATTTATATAGTTAATGAAATGTTGTGGGTAAGGAAAACGTATACCGGGAGTACATTGCACATTTTTGTATAATACCCGAATCGTGCTCTTAACTTTCAGAAACGTGCCTTGTAATGGCAAGAATACGAGTAGGAAAGTCTTAAATTTTCTGAAATGCTAGTATAGTTTTAAAATATTTAAAATTTGGCATTTTTTAGTCTCTGTTCTAGATATCTTTAATATTTTTGGATCTAACCAGAAAATTCTCATCCCTCCCTTGTGATTCCTAGATTGAGTCCAATATCTGTATGTATCAAAGTGTCAAGAGCAGTGTTAAGAATGGTAAAATTTGTACACATAAGAAATACATGTTAATTGCTCTCTTGTAGATGCGATGAAAGCTAATATTGAAATAATGATTTATGAAATAATGATTTATTTCCTCCAATATTTACAAATGCAGAACAAGAAATATAAAGGAAATATTCCATAAGGTGACTATCGCGCTTACTGATGTGTCCGCTAGATATCAGTAGTGGTGGCAGTTCGTGCGACAGTAGTTTTCACCTGTAGATTGCGCACTGGTACTACCTACTCGTGGGGGCGTAGAGGATAGAAAAACAACTAATACGATGCGGGGTGAAGAGAGGTGAAATAAATAATTTCCTTCTTCATAGTTTACGTTAATCAAGTCCTGGCATACTTCTTTAAAAGGACCTTGTATATAGACTATGTATACAACACAACGTTTCGACAGCTAATTTCTGACATCAGGTGAACGTACATAAACCAATAAATGAATTATCTTGACAACATCGAATTAAAAACAAGAAAACTACATATACATAAAAACATTCTATGTAAGAAATAGATAATAAATAGAGGAAAATCTACTGTCAAAAGTTTATAATAAAAATAGTCTACTTATAACGTCGTTTCAAATACTAGACAAGTTTATTACCAATATAATAAAATATATTGGAAGTGTATTGCATCCCGTACTCACCCGACCCGAAGAGATGTTCNATTACCAATATAATAAAATATATTGGAAGTGTATTGCATCCCGTACTCACCCGACCCGAAGAGATGTTCCGGCGCGGGAACCGACGCATGGTGCGCGGGGGTGGCACCGCCCCCACCACCCCCCGCTTCGGCGCCGCCTCCCGCCGCCAGCGCCGTGAGTCCTGGGAGCAGCCCTCCTCCGCCTCCGCCGCTACCAGGTCCTCGCACCCCGCCGCCGCCGCCGCCACCGCCCGGCGCCCCCAGCGCCACCGCCGCCGCCGCCGCAGCGTCCAGCCCCGCGGGCGGCTTGTGATCGTGTCCATCGGTGCTCTCGCTGCTGGAGTCGAGACCTCCCCCTCCGCCGGACTTGTCACCGTCGCCGCTGCCCGCTCCACGACCACTGCTGCAACACGACACATGGACGCATGAGAGACTGACATCGTAACAGTAAAGTGCTACGAGTATTAACACAACACACATCCGAACAAATATACAAAATTTGACTATAATACATATCTATGTTGCTGATAAGCGTAGTATTTGTAAATGGGAAATGTAACTTATCTACGTAGGAGGTGGGTGGTACGGCTATTGTTAGTAGGTGGGTTCATCAACTTGTCACGTGAAGGTGTTAGTTGTAGTTAGTAAAATACTAGGAATAGTAGAAGATGGATAGAAGGAGGGTTCGCTTTATCATTTGTCTCAGTTACACATGAACTGGAACATTAAAGTGACAAGCTACAAATTTTTTTTTCTCGGTGGTGGGCAAGCATGCCAACCCCCGAGCCACAGGACGGGCTATCAGCGTAGGAATAGTAACTAATCAATCCATGTATCATTTCAAACATTATGGCTTAACAATTTTTAAAAATATCTTTCGACCAGGTGAAAATGGCGACGGGGGTGACGTAGTGGTCAACACCCTTGCGATCAAGGCAGGGGTTCCGGATTCGACTCCCCACTCCTCGCCGTTTTCACCAGACTGAAAGTTAGCACATGTCTTCTCCACATGTAGAAACACGGAGGAAACAAATGCACCATTTTGTAAATCAACTTTTTAAGCTTGCGTTTATGGACATCCATTGAACACAACCTTTATCTCTATCAAATATTGTTAACTGACAATTAACTAATTAGGGTTAATTAAATTTAAAAAATTAAAGGGTGAATAATTTGAAAGTTAATATCATTAATTTTTTGGCGAAAGTTTGGGCATCCCCGAAATAAACTTCTGATCATGGACCTTTACACAACTGATAATACGCATTGCATTACTTATTGATTTGTGGTTTCTTTCGATCCGTTGCCTTAAGTGACAACTGGGTAATTATGTGTCAGCCTCTGCGGGGCAATAAATGAAAACGAATGACAAACATTGGATAAATAACGCAGTAAATAAGAGCAAAGGAACGAAATAGAAAGAAGAGAAGCGTTGTAAAGATATAGTTAAAAGCAAGGTTGTCTGTCATTGACACGGTAGATTTCTTCACAGGGTAGAATTAATCAATAAATCCTTTTTTATGTAAACCGTGTATGTTAATTATATCTGTAATAAACATTTCAATTGGGTTAACCCGTGGGCCAGTCCTAGTGCGTTGGTTCTTCGCCGGGGTCCATCCTGATTAAGTTACCTTTATTGGGGATCGAGGGTCATGATACAATTATTTATTCAGTATTTAGCGCAAATAATGTCTCATCAGTAAAAATAATAAATTTTATGGAATATAATTAAGTCGAAGGAATAGCTACAATACAATCCAGTTTTCGAAAATATTACGGACATTCTTAATAAATATTATGGAACGGTTAAAAAAATAGTCGATAAAACAAATTTTAATTTGAATATAGCATACTCTTCTTTCTTTAAATATTGTAACCAATAAATTGTACCGATATCATGTGATTCAATAGAAATGAAATCATTCTCTGTTATGTTAATTGTAATTATATTATTTTAATAAAATAAAATGAACTTATTCAAAATAAAAACGAATGAATTTATTCATATCAAACATGCTCCTCTTACTGTTGAGGACAACTATGAAAATATACTGCATGACTTTTTTAAATTTTATACCTACTTCGACCAGAAAATCTCAAATGATCGTTTCTGAATTATTCTACCAAATGATGATGATTGAATTATAGGAAACTCAATTATTAGAGAACTGGACAAAACCCGTGACTGAAATCATCACAATCTTTTATGTATCTTACACGACCATTCGAATATTTCACATCGGGCTTCTCATAACAAGACATGAAACATTCGAAACTGAATTCTGAAAACGTGTCGTGCGCCTATGCTAGCCCAGCTCTAGTGTAATATGGTCAAATGATTTCTACTTATAATATGTTATTTCTCCGATAAGCTTTTATTGATACTTGGGTATTAATACAATACATAAAACATTCCATATTACTCCAAGTACTGTTTTATTTAGATATGAAAATGATTTCAGTTGCTTGTAGTAAAAAAAGTTTGGATGATCTCCATAAAAAATGTTTATTGATGGAGTTGTAAACCGCAATCGTGTATGCAAAACGTAGAGAAACATCGTATGAAGACATTCCATTTAATCCCATCCCACTCTTGTCGCGCGAAGAATTCATCGGCCAATTTTATCTCCCGCTGAACGCATACGCCACGAATCTTTCCTCTCACTAATATCCCCGGGACAACCGTCCGCTCTCCCCCTTGTCCCCACCCACGACTCGTGGAGAGGCATATCTTCCCCGCTGAGTGCCTTGACGACGAACGCTGCGCTCGCGCGGGCAGCAAGCAAGCAGGCGGTGGCGACGGCGGCGGGTGCGCGGACGCCAAAAGTAGACTGGCGGGGTAATGGGAGGCGGTGTCGGGTTTCACAGGCCAAACAGCGCCCCCGGCCCCAGGCTCCGTCACAGCCAGCGTTCGCTCCGCTGTGGATCCGTTTGCACCCGACTTGAGTCAAGGAGGCATCGGCTGCTGCTGCTGCGGCGGCGGCTATGGGGAATTATGCGTTCAATGTGCTGTCGTTTCCACGCCGCATATCTGGATTTCATCAAAACACTTTTGAATTCAATATTAGATCCGTATTTTTGAAGTCAACTAATATTGCAAAGTATCTCGGAATCATTCATCGATCATTTTCGCATCTTAAGAATAAACTTTTATTTTCAGAAAAGCAATTACGAACTGCGTACGACCTCGTAGAGGACAATAAACTAATTTACAAGCAAGAGACCATCCCATCAATTCCAATCAAGGGTCCTATGGCAGAGGTAGATTTAATATTTCAGCACACTCCTAAAAATAAAAATATTTCGGTACGTGTTATAATATTAATATAGTACCAACAAATTTGTATTTCATAAAACATAAGAAAATAATTTCACAAGTACGGATTATCTTGAAACAATCTTTCACTTTCCGATTATTTATTGCGACTTCAATCAAATATTAGTGGTTACGAAGGCGTTAACATTTCACGCACAATCTCGGTTCCACTTTTCTTCGTATCTGAATCAGCTGTCGATGTACAGCATTTTTTTTCTCTAGAAAATCCTTTACTTCTCCATCACGTGGTAATATCATCCTTATGATTATTTACTTTATACCCTAGCTTTTCGAGTACGTTAAAAATATTATGACTGAGATCATTTGGTTGTCTGTTGCGAGGACTCCAGTAAGTGAAACACACAATTCGATTCGGGGCCATAAATAATAGTCAATTTCAAAAAACGTAGCAGTGAGAAAAATATCTCAAAAGAGTTTTCCTTTCACACATTCGCACTCAATAAATTTTACGACTCTGTGATAAAAATGAATAATATTAATTGATAACGAAAGTGTTGTACACAAGTTTCATATTTAGCATTGACACCGGAACAGATATGAATAGCATATTATGCACAATGAAGAATTAAGTTACTCACGTACAATTCCTAACGAATATCCCAGCGTGGTGAGACGCGTGAGAGCTGTCAATTGTAGGACTCAGTTAGTCAAGAAACATGATTTCCAGATAAATGATTCAAGTAGCTTCTTTATTTGATGTATTTTTTAAATGCTGTTATCTGGGAAAGGGAAAGGTGAAAGATGAAAAAAATAGGAAATCGTCTACACGTCTTTTTATGCTCTGTAGTACGATACTTATTTGTGTGATTGGCTCTCTCCGATTACGCAGAAAGAAGAAAAATCTGGAACATTTACATATTAATTCATATGATGTTTAGTAGAACTATTCGTCGAAATATTTAATGCGAGGAAGCTTCAACACATGATCTCTAATTTTGTTCCTACAACCTCATGAACAATGAGAAACATAAAGCAGGCATCAACTACTGTTGCTATAACGCAATATACTTTACGTGTCGAGTTCCACGTCTTCACCGCAGAAAAAAAAATCGCCAAAGAGCAGTTAAAAACTACGAAGAGAACAATGCACTATTTATCTCTCAAGCAATGAACCATTTCATGAATTCCGTTCCGGGTCTCCAAAGTAAACCTTTGCGAAATCAGAATCTGGATGGAGACCGAGTACAAAAGCTAGTACGTACTCGATATAACTCACTATCACCCCAAATGACTGATGTTGACCACCTCACTACAAGTATTGTAATCCCATTTATCCTTGGGTCCCTCCCCCAATGAAAACATTTGCTGGAGCCCTTTTCTACAATTATAGATTATTGTTAATTATTGAAGGACATGGTTATAGGTAACGATAATAAATTGTACCATTACATTTTTAGAGTTCTTAAGGTTTTTTACTCTTAAATTTTGAAAACGTTTGATTGGACATATGAAAATGATTCATTATCTAAATACGTAAACTTTATTTTATTGTTTTTGTTTTTTTGCTCTTTTGCGGGTACCCTGACCCGCGGGCCGCGTTGTCATGGCAACGGCAGCTCCACCCGTATGACGATGCTGGTTAAGAGTTTAGGGGAAAGAAAATCATTCAGCGGAAAAAAATCTACAGGAAATTAGCAACTGAGTCGAGTTCAGAAAATGAGGTATAGGCTTATATTATTTACCGATGTTTTATAAATCACTTTCCGCGCAACCAATTCCACTGATTTTCTCTTGAACGGATATTCAGCATCTCATGTAGAATTTTAACCAATGAATAGCAAAGAGTGGGAGGAATATGGGGCGGATTTCACCTCCCACCAGACTCATATCTCCCCCCCCCCTCTCTCTCTCTCTCTCGGCATATACATGTCAATCGTTCTAGAACAGTAAATCCAACCAGTTAAACACCATACACACACTGCATATTGGTCGTTTCTGACTTCTCAGGCCTATATGCGATACCAACGCTCTACAATGAACTTTAAGCGACATTCAGTAGTTAACTTTAAGCGACATTCAGAAATTATTGTCCTTTTGGTAACTCCCGGCAAATTCCGTCTCACTCTTATCAAAGGAAAAAATTCTGAATCAATTTGCAATTTATTTTCTTAACATCCACGCAATTACATGTCAGTTTAGATATACGAACCGGTGACTTGAGAGGTGAGGACACCTGAACACGGGACGAAGCCCAAAGTACTTGCGGCGAAGGAATAGTAATGAGCGAGGATCCTAATGACCACGTAAAAGTGGAGAAGCCAATGTCAGCATTGCTAGGTAGCTGACTTCCTCTCGCTGTAGACACGATGGCGTTTTACTCAAAGGTCTATAGTGTTACCATATCTGTACTTTGGAAATTAACCTCGTTCTGCTCCACAAGTACCGGATTTGAATTACTGAAACTGGGTTTTTCCTCACTCATTCAAGACCAATCGGTTGGGTTCACCGGCAAGCCTACATGTCTCCTTCCCAATCCCTTCAACGAAAAAGGTTAGGTGGAAAAATATGCCGTATGGCATGAATCTCAACGTTAGTCAATAATAATAATAATAAAGTAAAAATTATAATCGCAGTCTCAGCACCCTTCTTGGTTGATTCTATTGATGAATTGAATATGAACCTTTTTTCTGACGAAGTTAACTATACTTATGTCTTCAAACATTATAACTCCGAAAACAGACAAAATAATTTCTAGTCCCATTTTGTACTAAATTATGTTTTAGTTACAATTGAAAGATTATTTAACTGTAGCATTGCCAAACGACAAAATGTACAGTAAATACAAGGTGATCCGTAGCAAATATTTTGTTGATGAAATGAGAGATATGAGGAACATGAAAAGTGAGCACATTTTATGGCCCGCTGATAATTAAAAGTAGCTCAATATGTATTCACCGATTTTGCAATTCGTCGAAGGGAGGACACTCCAAAAGTGTCCAAATTCGCTCGTTGTCTCCCAATATAGTAACTGCTAAATCCTGCGAGTTAGAATATTTCGTACGTTGCCGAACTCCATTCAATACCTCCAACAATTATCTTGATATACACGAGGTTGGTGTCAGCAAGCAGGGCTCTATAAGACTTCGGTCAGCAAGAGCACGCGAGAGGTGTCATGGGCAGAGAATAGGGTTTCCAGGAAATTTACGGACCGAAAGTATTGACCCGAGGGTAGAGCAGATGTATAACTTTCAAACACCGTCTTCTGCTGACCTTTGACCTGCTAACATTCTCCCTCAACTGACCGTATTCAGGTGTCACAGAGTTACTCCTGCGCAACTGAGAAATATCTCAGTTTTCGACTTCATTGATATCGGATGCGAGGTATGTGCATTGTTTCAGCGTACAGCACTCCTGAGACACAGCACTCAAACGTCGTGACATGATCTGTAGGTGAGAACCCAGCAGAAATAACGTAGACAGAAGGATCCGCGGCGTGTAAATGTATCTTTGCAATCCAATACTTTCAATGTTTCCGACAGCGGTGGCCTAGTGGTAGTGTCTTCGCTATTGCTGAGCGATAGAGCGCGGGTTCGAGCCCTGCTCGACCTGACTAGGTGAGGTTTTCAGCTGGGGTTTCCCTCACCTACTCCGGACATGTTAGTTCGGTACCGTAAGTTCCCTGGCAACCCATCTCTCCTTCCCAAAATCCTTACCCAAGTCAAGGTTAGGTGGAAGAGCTGGCCAAACGGCCTGAACCTCTCCAAAAGAATCTAATGGCCAAATAAATGTTATGAAGCAAATGTTTTTGACGTAGTGCGTAACACTGATTGACCTGCCTTTTCCGGAGTTGTGCTCAGGGATGTTCTTGTGGAACGGTCTCTGTGGAGGATGGTTCATATATATGTGGTCTATACTTCGTTACTAATAAGTCTAATCGTCCAGAAGAAAATAAATTTAGCGGTTAACTGAAGGAAACTTAAAATATTACTCTGAGCAATTAAAATATTCGACTTGCGACTCAAATTTTTATATTAATGATTTAACCAAGTATCACAATGAAATAGCGACTGGGTATGGTAGATGATGTGACATAAGAAAATTTATGTACAATACATCATTGAACTTAATGTGTTGCGTATACAGGAATAAATAATTGTAAACACTATTTTATAGAAAAGGCCGATGAACTTCAGTGAAGAAAACGTTTGAAATTCTTATCTGAGTAGTGTAAGAGACATGATTTTTCCATATGTATAAATCTAAATTCTCTGGTATTAATATTCGACGAGTAATATTTATCAGCTGGGAGAAAGCTTTCAAAATGCATTTTAAATATGGAATGCGATAACCAGCTCATAAAAGCTTTTAAGTAAGGAGTTAATTACTATCAGAAAAAGCTAATGACCTCTCACGATACAATTCAATTTCATTCAACTTAAGATTGTTTTCATGCTTGATTAATGCTATCCATTAAAATTTGTGTATTTGCTGACTTTTGATTAAGAAAGTATATTTTTCCGTAAACCAAAGTGAGTAATGGATATATAGCGACAACTGAGTCAAAAGAAGACACACAACAAATTACAAGGCAAAGTGACAACGTATCGTGATCATTAACCTCTTTCGACTACCATGATGAATAATACACGGACAAAAATAAATGGGATAATTAAACGAACGCAAGGAATTAATAACTATGTGAATAACAATGTATTGAATTCCGAATAATCAGAAGCAAAGCTAATGATAATAGAAATATTTCTCCTAAATATCAAAGAAAAACATAATCACAAATTACCGGGAGTAAGTTTTGTAAATGCGATCGAGGACGGACGAACATTATCTTCCCATGGTAAACTTTACTCCTCTCGTTTTATTACCCGAGAAATACATTACATTGTTTCCTCATGTTTTTAGATTTTATTTTATAATTAGCCTGGTAAAACTAAAATTTTAAGTATTACAAAATACCAATCAAAGAAATATACAAAATAAATTAAATTTTAAACAGAAANGTAAAATTTTAAGTATTACAAAATACCAATCAAAGAAATATACAAAATAAATTAAATTTTAAACAGATTTTTTTTAGCTTTTTACGTATAAAATTCTGTTTTAGTTTTGTATTTTACGAAGTCAAGTCAAATTCCTCGGTGGGGGGATAATCCCTTGAATCCGCCACTGCTGAGAGGTGACGTGAGAATGCAGAAAGATGCAAAATTAAAATTATTAGAAAGTGGGGGATGTTTAATGGTAAGCGTAGCAAGAACACGCATGGTAATAAAGGTATTCTTGTTCTTTAAAATTCTACACGGTGGCTAGTGATACTCCGACTCAAAATTCCCTGACTTTTCCCTGACCAATGGATTAATTTTCCCTGACTATTAGCGCACATTAACATGCACGCAAAAGTTACTTTCACGATCGAGAAAAAATATACTAGAAGATAAAATCGTATAAGAATAAATAAGTAATTTCATAAAAGAAAATTATTAATATCTGAAAAACCATTTTTCAAAAGTAAAGCGTTTTCATTATTTTATTTCATTCTCTTTTTTCATTTTCATTGATCCATTGGTCTTCTGGCCACCTTGCCTATCACATTGCCATTGCGAGGCTTCTTTTCCCGTTATTTTCTCTCTTTTAGTTTACTTATTTATTTACTTGTTTAAATAATAAAATATAAATTTCTCTTGGATTTATACGTCGTTTCCATCTTGCGACATTCAATTACTTTCTTCCCTTCATTTTTTTTACTTTTACATTTAAAAAATTGATTATCAGAAATATAAATAAAACAAAACTTGGCATTAGACTAGACAGGTGAAAGTAACACTTAGCACTGCCACCACTGAAACGACACTGAAGCAGTTTGAGAAGGAATCGGTGGTTGTAGGTTGGAGTCATCATGACAATCCCGGTCAGTAAAATATAATATCTGCTAAAAGGAGGAAATAAGAGGATAAAGTCCCCGTTCACTGTTCCTAGCTCCAATAGTTCCCTCAAGTAGTTGCTACTTCAGCGGTGCGTTGCTGCTGGAACTACTTACGGAGCTAAATAGCTCCGCTTAAAACAGACTCGGTCATTTCGTTGCAACGGTGCAAACTGTTTTACTTAGAACCGTCTCGCTGATGCGCTGCAACGGCGCCAACACTTCCGAAAACATTAGAAACAATTGTTAACAGTTCCTTGAATTGTTATTATCAACTGCTGAAAAAATTATGAAATGCATGTATTCAGAAATTTGGCGAATCAAGCTTTGTTTGCCATGGAAACACAATCAAAGTAAGGCCAAACTCTGAAATCTCACGAAATAATCAAAATAAATTGTGGTGTCAAACTTTAGATTAAGACAGTACACGAAGAAAAACACTTGTCACAATTCGTCATATCGTTAAAATACAAATAATGAAACACTCCTTACACCGAAATATTTTAGCGGACCCGAATGCGATTGTCGCGACAGATTTCGTTACAACGGCTCCGCGACTGTAACTTCTTTGTACACCTCACATCCTATCAAGACCATAGGAAGAAACAAGCAGTTACTATCACTATTATTAGTGAGGCAGCTTCATGGCAACTAAAACCATGAAAGAACTCACGAGAGGGTCAAGCGAGCTTAAATCTAACCGAAGAAAAGGAAAACAGATTTTTATAGAATTTGTGGGTTTTTTTAATTCGACGATCTGCGTTATCACTTCGTAATTTTTTCATGGTGAGCAAATTTCCTGACTTCTCCAGAAATACAAAATTCCCTGACTTTTCCCGGTTTTTCCGCTCGCTCGCCTCCCTGATTCTATCGTCCTCTTGGTCCTACTCTAGTAACAAAGACCAAGAAGTAAAGACCATAATATATGAGAATGTTTAACGGTTCATGTACTCGTAGCACCGAGTACAAGTGAGGGTGATGGAGGGAATTGGGAACAAATTACAAGAGGGAAGAACTAAGTTCAGGAATTTAGTATTTAATGAAATAATATTGCTTTCGTTACATGTGTTATGGATATATTTATATAGTTGTATTTGTGGCCAAAATCCATTTTTATATAAAAAGACAAATTCATATTACATGGTCATTTAATACGATCTTATTTCATTCCTTTTCCAAACATATCAACTGATACTTGAAATTACATGGATTATTAAACACCTATTGAATTGAATTGGTAAAAGAAGATAATGTACTCAAGTGCACATGTACAAAAATGCATGTTAACGTAACACTGTGTTCGGATGTTTTCGGTGAGATCACGAAAATGTTTTCTCGGCAGTCGCATCGTCGCAAGCATAAAAGTTACTCTTTGGACAAGCGATGCTAACCAATTAATACCACACATCAGTCATTTTTCACCGAACGAGAAAAAGAAAAATTACAACTATGCTTTTCGCCGAACGGTAATAGAGAAACTATTTTGATGTCTCCCTTATGATGAAAAGGATCGGACACAGTTCCCGAAATAACTTCGACATCACTTACTATGCATTGAATCACTTTCAAATGTTGGAAGCCGTCCCGGGTTATTCCGAAGATAACAATGGCTCATCCAACTACAAAGCTTCAATTATTCAGATGCGCTGTTTACTACATACGATCCAAGTGGTCGTATCAAACGATTTTGTGGCCGGACACGACGTACACAATGCAGGGCGTCTTTGATGTATAAATGCGTGAGAGTTATGGTGAGGTGGGGGGGGGGATGAACGTGAAAGCTTGTGAACTCAAGTTAGATTAATCAAAGCGTAGTCACATATAATAAGGGAAATACTACTTTGTAAATTTGTAAGGAGTTAAAATAAATAAATAATTTTAGACCTAAGACCTTTTGATGAATTCTATTTATTTTGTGATTTCTACTATTAACGTAAGGAGTTAAGTTGCATTTTCCATCGCGCTTCTATATATTAATAAATTAAATATCACGAAGCCACATTCATTCGAATCGCTTGACATTTGAATACCAATGTACTATATCACAAATCAAGACTTAGAAAAGCGGTTGCGAACCTGCGGGTGGGATGCTGCCAAGAGGGACGAAGAGCTTTGTAAATTTATTTTTGTTCTTCAACAATACATACGTAATTTCATTTATTTCATCTGAAGTCAAACTATCCCTGAACAGGCCCCGAAGGTGCCCAAGGGGTTCGCGAAGGGTAGAGTTCCGCAATTACTTGTCCTCGGCACTAGAAGGAGGAGATGTGGTCAACATCTCGCTCTGACCGGTACTCATCTCGCCCCTGATTGACCCTTGTACTCATTTTACAGCAGGCTGAGTAGCCTTGGGAGTTAGTCTGGATGTTGAGGTGTGATGAAAAATCTCCACTTCGGTCATCCAGCCAGCAACTCCGAGCTCTGCCTACTGAGCCACGCTGACTCCCATTGATTACTTGTATTTTTCGTTATTTAGAACGAGAAAAATATCAACATGATGATAACCTTGCTTTGCTCACAGTTACAGGTGCAAGGTGGCTAGAAGGCCGAAGAAATGAAAAAAATAATTTAATGTAATTTTAACAAAGGTACATTACAATACATTTGTAGGTTATAATTATTACTAATAATTATTTCAAATAAGCAGTTTTAAAGTAGATTAAAACAAATAAAAACACAAGTTTTAGTGTATTAATTTTATAGGGTTATTTATACATGTTTAAGAAAAAAGACAAATAAAGACCTCATTGTATAATTCAATAAATATAAATTGAGAGGGAGGGGTGGGAGCGTGTCGTGCTTGAATAGTCTCCTAGGGGGTTCGTGCCATAAAGGTTGGGAATCACACACTGAAAATAGTTAGGGAAATTAAATTAAATCTACCAAATTTTTTCATACGTGCGATAAACGTAGGTATATACGGTAATAGGAATAACGTTAGGAAAGAAAACTTTCTTCCAAAAAGTATTTTTGCGTACACTGCGTAAATGGTTCAGGATGCGTGAAAGAATGTGTAACAATATCGTTCGCCTCCATTAGTTCTACAAATATGTCATTGACGATATACGTTATCTACAAAGTAATGTATTGACGGTATACGTATACGGGTGTTTTTCTTGACTTATCCAAAGCATTCGATGTCATCGATCACGAAATTCTCCTTTCCTAATTGCATTCTTTAGGCATTCGTGGACTTCCACATCAATGGCTAACTTCTTATTTAAAAGATAGATATCACCAGGTAGAAATATCCTATACTAAAAATAAAATACTTCAGCGTTGTCTTTCAGAAACAAAGACACTTACTTGCGGAGTACCCCAAGGATCAATTCTAGGTCCTGTACTCTTTTTATTGTATGTGAACGACATGTCATCATCCACATCAGATTGCAAAATGGTTCTTTTTGCTGATGACACTAATTTACTATGTAAACACGCCAATGCTCAAAAAGTTTTGTCTAACCTTTCGACTTGGTTCCATGCAAATCGTCTCATTGTAAACACTGACAAAACAGTGTCTATGTCATTTCACAATAGTAATACAAAATCTTTACCCGAGGTTTGTCTGTCTTTAAACGGAACACAATTAAAAACTGTTACGAATACAAAATTCTTAGGTCTCCATATTCAAGACAAACTCAAATGAAATTGTCACGTTGACAATCATAATTCCCAATTAAGCAAATTGTGTTACGCATTCCGAAACGTAGTTAACGCAGTTAGTCCACGTATTTCCCGTTGCGTATATTTTGCAACCGTGCACTCCCATTTACGTTACGGCATTACCTTTTGGGGTAATTCCGGTCAGAGTATTCAAACTTTCAGAATTCAGAAGAGGATAGTTCGGATAATTTGTAAATCTCACCCCCGAAACTCTTGTAAACCTTTATTCAAGGAATTAAATATCTTAACACTTCC
>NNCF01129400.1:134833-158629 GCA_002313205.1 Laupala kohalensis
ATTACGGTCTAGATCCGTCACTGGGTACACGTAAAAAAAAAAAAACTCAATTGTCATAACATATTTTTCATTTGTAGAGAAGGATGTGTGTGTGTAGCTGTAGCAACATCAGCTGCAGCATCAGCCCCAAAGGTTCAGTAACGGCGTTGCGCGGTTTCCCTCCGCGGCTGCTGCAACCTGAGCCTTGTTCAGGTGGCGGAGCGCTTCGATCCGCGTCGCCGTTCGCGATGGGGCTGAGAGGAGCTTCGTGGAGACAGACACGCGGCCAACAGTACGAACGAGATTCTCAGGGTGGCTAGTGATTCTCCAGCTTAAAATTCCCTGAATTTTCCCTGATCATTGGATTAATTACCCCTGACTCTTATCATACAACGTTAACATGCACGCAAACATTACTTTAACAATTGGAAAACAAGATCCTAGCAGGTGAAATCTAATAAAAATAAACAAGTAATTTTTTAAAAGGAAATAAGTCATAAATCATTCTTCAATTAGTAAAGAATCATTCGTCTGAGTCATTTCAATGGTAAAGAGTCATAAGAAAATTAAAATCAGAAATAAAAATTAACTTATCAGAAATATCAATAAAACAAAGCTATCATGTCTAGAGATGGATCTTTGCATTTTGAACAGACTAGAGTTAAACGAGTTGGAGGTTGGAGCGGTGACTGTTTCGTTGCAATTGGAGAGCATTATAAAGAAATCGTTGTGACCACTTCAGTCTTAACAGCTCCTGAAACCGTCTCACAGTCACGTCATTGCAACGACGCTAATGCTTCCGTTAAAACAATTGTTAGGAGTTCCGTAAACTGCCGAAACTATTATAGAATGGGTGTATTCAGAAGTACAGCGAATCAAGTTTGGTTTGGCATGAAAACAAAATTAAACTGGCATCTTACGCGATAATCAAAATAAATTCGACAGGGACAGTCTGGCACACTTCTAATCACGTTCCATCAAGACTATTGTAAGAAAATGCTGGTTACTTTTGCTATAAGCGAAGTAGTGCATCCCGAGGAAGGGTTTATTGGGTTAAAATGGTTTTTTGGTCGCATTAAATCTAATTCAAGCATATATATATATATATNNTATATATATATATATATATATATATATATATATATATATATATATATATATATATATATATATATATATATATATATATATATATATATATAAACACACTATTTTTTCCCGAACAGTCAGCAGATTCCCCGACTTTTCCGGAATTTCCCGGTTGCTCGCCACCCTGAATGCCGCTGTGAGTGCTGGGTGTTATTGTAAAGGGCGAGAACACGGAAAAGCAGCGACGCTTCACGCGTGCCCAGAACAGAAACGTATTCGTAGAGCTTTTAATTGGTTTCGTCCCTGTCATTTCACACAATTTCATAGTGTTTGAATAATATATATTCCACGAAAACAGTACTACCCACACACTAACCTCGGTGATACGCACGCTCAATTTTCGAACTGTTATTACCCGCATTGTGCTTTCGAGAGAAAAACGATTAAATGTCCGTTCGTGATAAAAGGGTTAACATTTCTGTCATGACAAATATTTTTATAATCTCTAATTTCCATAATTGTTGTCCGATAAAAAAACTGCCGCATTTGTAAAATTAAAACTTCTTTGGAAATATTGTTTACTTTAATACGTATGCATAAATGAAGCAGACTCGTCGCGGAACTGGCAGCGGCAGTACATAACGATCAGCAGACGTGATCTTGAACCTTTGGCAGCAAGCCGGTTGTCTCAACTTAACTACCTCCCATGTAACACATGACCGCATGGATGCAGTCTCAAGTTAGCTTTTCCATGGTGTTGTTGTAAAGAATAATTTATATCATTACAGTTATGACCTACCGTTTTGATCAAATATAAGACTGTCAGATAGGTTGTATTACACTTGCATAAGTGGTATTTTCCTTAAAGTATGGTATTGTCAAATATTACACCGCCATCCCGGATCAGTTTCATTTAATGAATGTTGCCTTTGATTTACCTGCACTGTAACGCACACTGGCAAACTTTTCGAGCGAATCGTTTGTTGACTTCAAGTCAGATAGTGGAGAAAAAAGCTTGTTGAGTCCGTGTCAAGTTCACATCCATTCACAGACTTCACCACAACGGTTCAGTGTCATTCATTAACACCCCATTGTTCCAAGCAACGTTGAATCATTGCTAAGTTGGTGGGTGTTCGTTCAACCAGCCATTTGTGGGGTTCGATTTCTGCGCGCTGAGCGTCAAAGCGCACGCGCAACCGAGTGAGCCGGCGCGTTTCCGCTGTTTAGGCGGCGCGCGCACAGCAGACTACAGTGCGATAGCGACGGGGGCGGGTAAGATGATAAAGCACGAACGCATGCGCGGCTGGCGGGCAGACAGCGACTGCGAAGCCACAGTCGCAGGGTCAGTGATCCGGTGCACTCAGACCGAGACCCTCCCTCCCGCCTGGCCGCCCACCCGCTCTGTCGATGGTGCGAAAGTAATACGCGATACCTCGGTCACGGTCGTCTCTGCAGGGGCGGGCGCTGACACGGGGATTCCTTAGCAGTGGTACCAACTTAGAAAAATCGAGATGAGGACATTTTAGAAATCTGGAAAACTAAGCTGCGTACTAGTTTTGATAACTAGAAGCTGACAGTATATAACATACTCAACACCAATTAATACTTCAAAAATATACAGAAACGAGATGAAGACATCACACAAGAATGTTGATGTGTTATGTCAAGAAAAAAAAATGGAGAAACTATGTTAAATGTTTTCCAAGTTCTATAAAAATGTTACATTATTTAGTGATCAATGGGCAAAGAGAGAAAAAACAGAAAATAATATGCATTATATACAACACCCACCACGAACTTGTTTCTTTAAAGTTAGTTACTGTACACTGATGAATTTTGTCTTTCGTAACAAGTTTCATATTTTTTTAACCAGTCTGAATTCTTTACATTGATATCAATGTTCTATGATCATTATATGCTTTCTTCTTAAGTGACAATGTTCAACTTATTTCGTCATTGGTCCACAAGATACTTCATCGAGAAGACTTAAAAATAATGCACTGGTATCCTAAATCATTCAAATAGAAATGTCTCTTCCTGTTCAGAAGTGACTTCGTTATTTAATCATTGTTATATATAAATAAGACCTACCTCATAAATCTTCACACGCAGTGCTTCGTACAACTTCACACTTCTCATTATTCCCTTTACTTCTGCAATGAGTTCCTACACATGTCTCCTATTTTAGAATATGATACTCACCCTACAACTGGTAGCTCTTAATATTGGCAACTGATAGCTCTTAATCCAAGAAAGTATCTAAATATTCAAGGAGGTAAAATTTCAAGGTGAAAATCATATTACCAAGAGTACTGCAATGATAACTGCAGTGACAAATTATTGTTTTTCTTAACCTCTAGATTTCACTTTCTTCTACTGTTATCCTCTTGCTACTCGGATTTTGCGCTCCATTGTACATAAATTATTTTGGTTAAATGAGTCTTTGAGATACGATATTTATAAAGATGATTGAATACTTTGTTGCTAATTATAGAGATAGATAAAGAGAATGTTGACAATATACATTTTGATATGAGTACACGAGTAATGTTTATTTTTGGATATGAATATACATATTTTTTGGAATATACTGTGTTTTTTTCGAAATATAGAAATTATTTGAAATGATGCGAAATTCGATGAAACCCAGCACACCTCGGCATATTTTCCTCTCGGACCATCCGCTTCTTCGTTTCTGCGAACTCTGTCCGTTGCAAGGATCATGAGAACAGCTAGTCAGTGATCCTGAGCGGCGTCTGCGATGTCTCACTGCACCCGACATCGCGTGGATTGCATCCATCGCTGCCACCAGCCAAACAAGAAGGCACCGTCCATTCGGAGAATCAAGATGGCCAGATGTCAAAAGTTCATATAATGTAGTCCCATAGTGAAATGTCATAACTCTGGATTCTAGGATTTAAAAAAATTTATTCGCATTCACCTTTCTCATTTATTGAAAAACTTCTGTAACGTTTTTCACTATTATGATCTGGATCTTGACAACTCAATATAATTGTAATAGTATCTGAAGGGCTTGGTCAATAAAAACAATTTCTTAATTTCACTTGTTTCTGATAGTAATAGTGATCTGTTTAAGTTATTAGTCCTCTGCTTTGCTAGCTTGAAAGAGATGATTTTTGTACAACTACTTCTTCTAAATTGCCATTGGTGTTTGAAAAAAATATCACGAAGTGGTGCTCTTGCATCCGCCACAGTGAACGCATTTGCTGAATTTCGAAGATACTCGCTCCACGGCTGACACTGGAAAATGTTTAAAATAAAGAAGAATTTCGAAAACATCATTTAAAGGTCTACTAAAACAAATCTTGGAGAACAAGTATGTCAAATTTCGAAGCTCTTGGCCTCTAAATGTTCACGCGAGGAGAAAAGAAGTTTAACATCAATAAAAAACTATTGAAGAGTATTTTATTTGAGTCGCTAGTCGAATAAATTCATTTTTGTCTAAATGCCTACATTAAGTAAAGATTTGAAAGAAAAATTCTTTTCTCATAATAATTGTGGTCATTTTCAATACATTTGGATCAATTTCTTTATTCTTTTCAATCGATCAAATGATTAACTGGGAAGGATTTTTAATAAATGCTTTTGAAAGCGACCGAATATACTCACATACATTAGAATAAATACAAGTATAAAGAAAAAAAATCAAATCTATTTCAGTGACTGTGTTACAGAAATCAAAAGGAAATCAGTGTTGTTTTTTTTCTTTCGAAGGACCATTACAGAATTTTGAATCTTTTCCGAATTTAGGAAGATAAGTGAAGAAAAACGGAGTATAATATAAATCTCTATTACGAAATTTAACATAAACTGTGAAAGTTGCAACGTCTACAATTCTAATTTGTAAGTGAATAAGGGAGAGGAGCTACTTCGACAGTTATACATTAGGTATCTACAGGATGTCGACCATTATTGAGTTGACATTATAAATTCGTAAATAAAAATGCCCACAAAGCAAACTGTTAGAAGTGGGCGTATTATGCTATCATTTTAACTGTAATTGAACTTGGTTTCATGTTTTCTCTCGTTTTACTCTGCGTAATCAATATGATCGGGAATTCGACAAATATTTGAAATTACCGTGTTATCGATAGTTTTCATTCAAACTATCGATAGCGTGAACTAACGATATTTTCCCACCTCTTGGTGATGAACTGATGAACCCTTGTCGATGGCGACGACTATAGTGCCGCATTCATCATGAGTCAACGTGGGTTTGATGAGGTATAATTCATTTTGATTTGAGGACTGAGGTGACAGATCGTTTCCAATGACATATTGGTCGTCCATTACTGAAATATGTTGACTTGCCAAATGATTCATTTGTGAACATGTAAATACGTCGCTGATGAACTTTTAAGACAGTAAAATCGCAATTTATTCTCGCCACATCACGTCTCGGTTTGTTTACGAAGGCGCTCACAGACATGCGTTCGCTCCAGCGCGTTCAAACAGCTCGTGTTTCAAGGTTGCGTCTCTCCACAACTTTTGCTCTCCGACGAACGGGAACTGTACATACCTGAAGTGCAAAGTACTCTGTATGCATACACGGTCTGCCCCATCATCATACCACTATATTAAACAAGAATTTGAATTTTTATCGAGGTTAAACGTAAATTCTTTAGGAGTTGAAACCAACGAACAATACATGATAAGTAACTTTGAAGAATTATAATGTATATTGATACCGAAAAATTTGCTAGGTTTTAAAAAATATTATGAAAATAGCATTGAATTAGCCTTGTAAATATTCTGGGAGAACATATTGACAACTGTCTTTCTTCATTGTCTTGGTTTTCGTGTAGTCGCCCCTCCGTGGCTCAGGAAGTAGCGTTCTAGCTCATGACTAACTCATCACGAGTTCAATTACCGGTGCGTCCAGAAAAAAATTGTGGCTCTTCATATCAATGTCCCAGTTCATATAGCTGTGACTACTGAAAAGCAAACCTTCCATCCTCTATCCAGCTCCTCCTTGTATCAATAACTCTAACTACTACTAACCACTTCTACTAACCCCTGCACGTGGGCCAACCCAGCTAAGCGACCCACCTGCTGACAATGACCTACCACCCAACTCCTAACTCCTATCGCTCCATGTAGATAAGCTTCAATATCACGCTACATTTCCCATTTACAAATACTACTTGGCATTAATGAGGACCAAAAACGAAACATAGTTGACCAGCATGTTTCGATGTACAAGTGCTTTGCTTCGTTTATCATACGTTTTTTGATTCACAAGAGTTTCTGATTTAACTTTTAGACGCAGGGAAACAATTTCAGTGGGTACTATTCCAAAATGACATTTGATTACAAAATATGTTAGAAAATGTATACAAAAAATAGTAAGCCCTTCTCATGTATTGAATATTTGATTAATGTTAATAATTCACACTAGGTAAAGAATGTAAGTATATTTGAATTAATGGTTAAATAAATGATGTTAAAAGAAAAAAAACTACAATCTTCTGTAGTGTTTTGTAAAATTTCTGTCTCTCTCTGGACTGTTAGAAGACATAAAATAGTTAATTGGATAATATTTTACATGTCTTTCATCCATTTCAAAAACACCTGATACAATTATGTACAGCAGAGATGAACACAGAATATTTTTGGGAATTATTTTTTCGTTGTTCACATAATTGTTTAAGCAATGAAGTAAATTATATGGTAAAACAATAATGTTTTTAGAATATGTAATAATTTCCTTTTCTGAGGAGGGCCCACGACCCCCAACACCCCCTCCCTGGAGCCACCAAAGTTTAGAAATTTAGCTTCCATATATGATCCGTCTACGGAATATGACAGTAGACTACAATCTACAGAATTTGAAGATTTACTGTTCTACGGAACATTTTCAATAGAAATGAATACAGATTTAAGAACGATAATTTACGCACAGAAAACCTGACGTGAATAAACTCGCGCTAACTCGGCGAGTCTCCTATATTTTAGCAGTGATAGTTCCTCACGAAGGAATAGAACGAATGGTTCAGAAACGAGATAAATTCGATTGGGATTAGCGGATCACAATTTTTTACTATGACTTATTTATGATTAACATTTTCTTTAATTTCATCGAGTATTTCGAGTATTATTCGTATTGGTTGAATAGTACGCCTTCATAAGAAGATTTGCGATGGCTTCAGTGGCGGATCTATCGGGGGGGGGGGGAACTATGGGTGCTATAGCCACCCCCCCCCCNCCCATAAACAGAAAATACTGATAAAAAAGACTTAAAAGTATTAAGAATATTCTGAATTCGGATTCGACGCTTCAAAATTCCTAAGGAAGCATAGGTTTAGTCTGTGGAACAGACCAATTATTATTTTTGTGTCTGTGATATCGGAAAACGTGTGCTGATATCTGAAATGACCGGACAAACAGTTTCATTCAGAAGTCAATGTGTGCCTGAACTTTGTTTACACACGTGGATGCCATGTCATCACTGACAGGAGAACGATGCCATTACGCAATACAGATCTTGCTCGACGATTCTCGTTGCAACGACCTGACGCGGTTCCAAGCTGAAATGTTAGCTCCGTCGCAACGACACAACAGCGAGACCACTCCAAACGAAACTACTCAGACCGCGGTTCCAGCGGTAACGGGAGAGGTTGGAGTTCCAGTTTCAACGCCACTCTTCTGGCTTACATGTATTTCATTTCATGTACTTTTTAAATGTAAATAAATGTTTTAGATGCTCTCGAAATAAATGAAGTTAATTATTTCTTTATTTTTCATCCGATTACTTGTGTGTTTCTNTTTCATCCGATTACTTATGTGTTTCTATAACGTTGCGTACATATTTAATTTTTATTTTTGAACGAAGTGAAGGAAACGGACATTTCCTTTTCTTCGTTTCTAAAATCACTTTCGATTCTGTAATTTAATTTCATTTTCTAGTGATGGCCAACATCTATGGAACAGAATTTTACTTTTTTTCTCTACCAATTTTCGAATGAATGTCGACTCTCCAACAAATGGTCATAAATCGCGCTGAGATTGCAATTTTGTAGAAAAGGGGATTTTTGAAAGATAGTGGAATACACTGGAATTTAAACCTATTTCACGGGCATAATTGCAGTAAAGGATACTTTTCGTCACCCTTCATACACCAGATAGTCGCAAGTATTTCAAACCTTCAACACGAGACCCCAGATGAGGTCAGATGCAGCCAATTAACCATAATAGAACGGAAACCCCTATCGGTTCCGCACTCCGATTGCTATAGATTTCTACGGCAATGACATAGTTTAAAAGAATCACCATTCCTCAAACGAATATTCACGGATCTCGCTACTCCAAGAAGCCCATCCGATGCAATGGAAATCAATCTAGTAATTCACGTAACCACTCAGATTTCTCCCTGATAGGCGAAATATTTGACCGAGTTTATACTATTTCCGTTTTCTTCTTTTTTAGTGGATTATTTTCTTACGATTGAACATTTAACCAAATTATTCTCATAGAAAAGAAACTCTGATCTAATTTGGAGTGGACGATTTTAATGAGTCCTGAAAATAGTTCTTAGGATAGTGCAAATGTAAGATTTAATTGAAGTAGAAATGCAAAAGTAAAAATTATGCAATAGAGACATCAAGATAAATAAAGAAAAACACCCTGAGGATTTTCTCCGCGGTCAAGAGATGTGGTAACATCGCTTAAGAAAGAAAATATGGCGCTTGTAGTGGAAAAGGATTTCCTAAAACCGAGTTGATCGTCAGAGAGTGTTATTATTTGATAAAAAATCTAGAAGACGCTTATAGAACAATTTTTCTAGGATTTTTGAGAAAGTGGGTAGTAGAGATATTGGTTGGTAATTTCAAATATAAAGTTTGCTTCATTTCTTGTGTAAAAGTTTCACTTTAGCTCTCTTAAATATGTTAGGAAACACCCCTTCCGATAAAGAACTATTAAAAATATTAATGAGTGGGACGAAAATTTAACAATAAACTCGGGTATATCATCTATGCCTGTTGAAAATTTGTTTTTTAATGAGGTGATGGTTCTCATGACTTCACTGGCGTTAGTTTCGGAAGTGAACATAGAATTGAGTATAATTGGATATAATTGATTTGGATATATTGAGTTCGTTATTTTACCTACTTCTGAGAAGTAAGAATTAAACAAATTTGCGATGTTCTGAGGATTTGATACGATTTTGCCATCGTTTAGTAGAGAAATATTTTCTTCACGATTTTCAGAAGTTGACGTGTAATTTTTAACAATATTCCACATGGTTTTCATACGGTTGTTCGGTTTTAGTAGTTCGATAGCTATACATACAGTGCAGCATCTATTTGTGGTTTGATCGTGGTCTGCAGGTCTTCAGATAATTGAATCACTGGCAGAGGAGTAATAGGAAAAATGAACCATATTTATTTTACTTCTAAATTGTAACTTATTTGCTTCATATATCGGAAAGCGCTGGAAATTCAAATGATGTGTTTAATTATGAGATATTTGCCTTCGTTGTTATATTTATTTATCGATATCGAAATTAGAAGTTAAAGTCGGATGAATTTTATTCACGTCTGCCATCTTGAATTGAAGTAAAAATATAATTCATTTTATAAACAAGTCATCAACTTATTAATTGGAAGTGTCAATTTTGTTTGTAAATAATCATTATTTGTATATGATGTAACATACTTTCATACTTTTTAATTATATTTTATAAAAATGATAAATGGTTGTGATGTATTACGCAATATTATCAACAGTTAATAAAAGTAATTTTTGGAAATAATTTTTGAACAAAAATAATACTTTTTTAAATTGATTTCGAAAACTAATATTGATGAGATATTTCAAGATTTAAAATTTAAAAAGTTATAAATACAATAATAATAATTCTATAAACTAGGCATTCCAAATTAAAAACATTAAATTTACTTATCGCTAGAGAAAGCCATTATTATTGCAACATTCCATATAGTTAGAAAGTTTATTTCTCTAGAAAATTGAAAGAGAAGGGACACTTGGCCACTAGGCCCGTGGCATTTTATCATTCAGCGTTTGCTGAGAAAACAAAATTCAACTACATAATAATAATAATAATAAAGTGATCGGAAAATTTTGATCTACCAATAAACGATACAAAATCCCATGGTGCAAAATGGCTTACAAAACCATTGTATGGACAATTCCCATATTCTCTGCAGGATGCCAATGTTGACAAAGAAGAATCAACTTTATGATTAAAACACGGCCAACTCCATGCAGAGTTTGTGTGTGCTATACAGGATCAAGCAATCCCAACTAGATATTACAAAAAAGAAATTCTGCATTAGAATGTCGATAGATTATGTAGAGCATGCCACACCTGCAATAAAACAATCCATCACATTATTTCGGGTTACCAATTACTCTCCTCTCTAGACTACATCTGCAGACATAATCAAGTGGCCAAAATAATTCACCAACCGCTAGCTAAAAACTTTAACATGGTTGAAACAGTTACCCCCCCATTATAAATTCGATCCACCAACTGTCTTGGAAAATAGAAATGCCGCTTTGTCCTGTGATAAGCAAATCATTACAGACAGATAAGCAAATCATTACATTACATCAGTAGATCATAACAAGCCAAATGTAATATTAAAAGACAAATCTAAAAGAAAAACTTTCATTATTGATGTAGATGTTCCTTCCACGAACAATTTAAAAAATACAACAAACAAAAATTCAAAAAAATCAGGCACTTAAGACAGAAATTCAAAAGATTTGGAAACAAAATGAAGTATTAATTATTCCCCTAACAATTTCAGCAACTGGAGTCATTTCCAAAACACTGAAAGGGCATCTTGCAAAATTGCCTTTGACTGTACTGCCAGAAAAGCAGAAATCAGTTATGTGACCTAACTAGGAAATTTCTTTGTTTCGACGAAGACCAAATTTTACTTCCGGCTTGGCGTATAAGCCCGCCCCAACTACCTGTTTGAACAGAGAAGAAACAAGTACACAACAATAATAATTATAATGAACTTTCATTACGATAGTTCTGGAATAACGTGGGTCCTGTTAGTTTATAGGAAACACCCAGAAGTGCATGTTTGATATTGTAAACCGTTCCAGTTCTTATTATGCATTGCATCATAATCAGGCGATCTTAGATTAGCGCGTGCAAATACACACTTGAATGCCAGTGTTTTAGAGGAGTGAAAGAACGTTCACGTGGCGGGGAGTCGTGGGCGTCCACCACCGGCAGCAGCACAGTCGCCGTTGTTGCTGGCGTCCGCTGCACACAGAGCCCCAGTGAGTGTCAGGTTTCGTCGCTACGCCCGCTCAGCTTCGCGCCCACGCCACGGCTCTCCTCATCCTCATCCTTCTCCAGGGGTCATGCGCCGCGTCGTTGGTCCCTCCGACGCAGTGCGTAGTATTCCTCTATTCGCACACCCGATAACTTTTCATTTAAGCATATACCCAGAAAGTTAAATCATCAAACACATTAATACGTAAATGATCCACAATATTTTAGTTCCTTTTCTGTGTAACTGTCGGAATGCATATTATAAAAGATCGTTCATAAATAACGGTGTGGAGTGGCGGATCTAGACGTAATCAAGCGAAGGGGCTACATTTTATAAATATTATAAACAATATTGTAAATATTATTTTATCAATTTCAATATTATCTGTTGAAAGTTCAGGTCCAATTGGGGAGGGGGGTATAGCCCCTTTAGCCTCCACCGTAGCTCAGCCACTGACTGTGTGTGTGGTGGGGGAGGGGGGCGAACGTGGCGGTTCGTTATGAGGGGGACCAAGAGGTATTTTAAAAAGGGTGACGTTATTTTTGATATATCGTAAATATTTAAAATTGTCTCTTCAGATAAATTTTCGTATAATGAAAGCAAAAGTATCATAATCCCTTATGCGATATTTGCCTGGTGTGACACTTTCGTCCTTTATAATCTTCTTAAGTATACAAATGATTATGTATTTTTTTCTTTAACTACTATTTTTCTTATTATGATGTGTAGGGAATAATTACTGTTCATGATGGGAAGGGGCAGGTCGTTTTGCGACGTTACTTTAAGGAGGGGTTTAGTATATAACGTGACGAAGCGTGACAGGGGCCGGGGAGTTAAAAAATCCTCAAAGAACACGTGACGTAATTTATGAACGATTCCTAATGAAGTATCGTTCTTCACAGCATTGAGATATGTCATTTAAGCCTCTGCCACACAGAGCGATCGCTGCCCGCCGCGATACGACGATACGTTTGTATGACGCAACATTGCATCGTCCCCGTCACGTAGAAGGCGTTCAGTCACAGCGACACGGCTTTGATAGCGGCGGTTGGCGCTACGGTTGTACAAATTCACAAAATTATCGTGCGATCCAGGCGGTCTACATCAAGTCGTTGAGAGGTTTGTTCAAAATGGGAGAAAAAACTGAACTGCTTGACAGAAAAAGTGAGGAAGTACGCGTATTTGTACGACACTTCTCATCAGTTGTATAGGAAAGGTGGTAAAAATGACAGAAACATGAATCGTGATTGCAGAAGAGCTGAACATTACTAGTAAGAACGAATGTTTTTATTTCACAGTATTATTTCAGGTTTCACAATTTATTTCACAAAATGATTTTATTGTGTAGTTATTATTTATTATAAGGTACCTTAAAAAAGTACTCTATTGAAGTAATGACAAAACAATCAGCAAAATTTTCGCAGACTTTGATTGCAGCATTGGTTGATCTTCGATTGGTGGTATCTGTTTGTAACAGCTCTAGAATAGGCTCTCTGACTTCCCTTGAATTATTAATTGGGTGCACCCAATATCTTCTCTTTTTTCTTCTGTTACACTGTAGTGCTAAAAGAAGCAGGAGTTGTTCCTCGTCAGAACTACGCATTATCCAAGAAAAACCTGCAAAACACTGTAATCTGTACAAAACACTACTGCGAACCTGCTCTGCGGAAAGCTATCCCAACTCTGGATCGCTCACTCAGATATCGCGCTGTGTGTGACGTAGACCGCCACGACAGACCGCGCGATCGCTGCCCACCGCGTCAGACCGCGTCCTGTGTACCTGAGGCTTTAAAATTTACATGAATAAAATAACTATTTGACTCAATATTTTGAAAAGGGTGTTACTTTACTTCTTGAGCCCTGACTATTGGCAGCGCTCACTCATCTAACCGTTGTGGTACAAACAATATTCGTAGAGAAGTGTCCATATACGTAATATTCCATTGTGTTTTACCAAACACTACTCAACTGTTCTATTGTCCTGCGTACATTGTTTAATGGAACCGAATGAAACTTACCTACAAGTAGCAGATGGAGGAAAATAGTATCTGCCATATAATCCAGGTAAATAAAATAGTCTTGCTAAATAAGAGTCGTTCAATTCATTCAATTTAGTGAGTAATCCTTAGAGCCTAATTCAAGATAAATTATATAATTTAATACTTTTATAGTTATTACCAACTAATTTAATATTTATCAGTAATTAGATTTAATTTAAATTTACCGATGTATCCCACAAGAATCGTGTGTCCCAGGTTCAATAAAACCACTCAAAAGCACACCGTCGCAACGCTGGGCTCGTCGAAAATGCATTAAGCATAAACATTTATAAGAGTATATGAATGTACATTTTAAACTTCATTTTTATCCACAGACTGGTAAAACCAGTGCTAGATATAATTTTACATTATTATTAGTTTCAGACATAATTTTCTTTACAGTTAAAAATTTCAGTAAACCTTTCTCATGATTCCATTTCTTTCCATAGAATGATGGGATATCATCGAATAACATAATAATATCGTATTTCATTAGATTTAAGTATGCAATCTTAATAGTTCAACAATTAATACCGTATGATATTAATAAATAAAAGATATATTATTATCGTTATTGGTGTTTACTAACTGTGCAATTTTTTCAACTTTTACAAAAATATCAAATGTGACTTCCCGTTTCCAGAAAGCAATACTTTAGTAGAAGACCCTGATGACAGTCTTTAACACAACCTTCCTGTAGAGTGTTTCCGGTTCTTCGAGATATTCGGAAATGTTTGGCACTTATCTTTGAATCCTTCTTCTCTTGTGGATGCTCGTAATAGAAGGATCCAGAAACACTTCAAATGTTTGTCAAAGTATTTTTGAATCACTTGGTAAAATGATTTTCTACATATGGTGGTTTTCTATCCCAGCAACTGCTCGTCCAAATGACGCACACAGTTTAAATCTACCTCAGAAAAACTGATAGTGAAAGCGATTGCCAAAAAGAATCTCGCGAGGTACCGGAAAGAAACACGCTATTATTGCAGTGGAAATTATGTGTCGAGTGAAATAGTCAACAGAAAGTAAATGAGACTCGCAGAATTTTAATTTTAACTCACAGATTTTTATCTCTCTGTTATGTTACGTCAAATTTTAACTAATTGTGAAAATAATTAATTTACTTCGCGTATATTTTATTCACGTCGTAATTTTGTGTTGAATTAAAAAACAGTTCCTTTTAAGTATCTAGAACACTGTTTTCTCAAGACGAGAGTAAAATTTTGTATTTTCTAGCGAAGTATTCGCAAATTTAAAATAATTTAAGTCCAGAATTATATAACTTAGTATTATTCATTTATCTTAACTCTTAGACACTTCTTTATGACACAAACAGTAAATGAACGTGATAATTTGGTTTCGATAAGGAAGACGAAAATAATTCAGTGTGCTCCCATTCTTCAAATGAAGAATGTCGCTAACTTGCAATGAATATAAGAGTGGTATTCCTTTTGGTTGTCAGAGTAAATTCCAACAGTATGAGTATACTCAGTCCTCCATGGCACATGAATAATCAGGGTTCAGTAATTAGGGTCCACATGAATAATTACAATGAAATATTACCATATAACGTGTACCTGCACTTTCTTCACACAACTAGAAATTAATTTAACACACAGAAACTTTTTAAATATTAAAAAAAACATTTTATTACCTCCACACTCAAATACAAGCAAGAAGGGTGTTAAATAAGTCGAGCCTCACACACGAACAATTTCCAAAACTGTCATGTTAATATTTATCGTTAATGTTTTACTACAGTTATACCAGTAAGTTTGCAAAATTGTAATATTGGCTTATTGAAATTGACATTATAAATATTATCCTTTCCCTCTCCCAAGACAAAAATGTGAAATCCCCCTAATACAAATAAAGAGAGAGGAATCATAGCTACTATGTCATTTGTGAAGGTTCCTCTTGTTTAGTTCATCGCTCCGTCTGCAATACCACTACACAACTTATCTCCAGTGACTCATCGCCAACGAAACCTTTCGTTGAGGCATCGGCTACACTTCCTCCCACGTGCTTTCGTCTGTCCCTTCCACCGACTCCGTGGCTTCAGTCGGCATCCCTTACGACCCCCTCCCCTCTCTCCTCTCTTCAGGAATCGTGGTTTAATCGATTTCTCCTAGTCTGCGTTCCGTTCGGCCTTCTAACCCCGCTGCCTTCACGATCTGCACGTACTTTGCATCCTCCTACGCTTCTCTTCAACATGCTAGTTTTTTTAGAACTCTTGTTCTGTCTACAGACGATAGCGATTTCTCTGATATCTTTGATCCAGAGGTGTAAACATGGGGACAGAGGGGAAATCTGAACACGTAGCGGTTTATGATGATATGGTGTTCCCTCCAAATTCTGTCCACTGTCCCCTCTACTGTTGGGTCCTGGAAGTTTTGACAGGGTGAGGAGGTGCGAATGTATTTCCGTGAATGGGTCAATATGCGCCACGAGCATCCCCGTAACCAAATTCTACAGCGCTCATTAACTACTGTGTACCATAAATGTACTTATAGAAGAAGACACGTCGAGTCGCGTAATGTTAATTAAGAAAAAAAGAAAAAAGAAAGAATCATATAACAATTTTAGGCAGGGGAGAGGGAAACTTTCGCCACTTCTGGATCCTCCAGAAATTATAATTGCAATTAAAAGTGTTAATCCTTAATCCTTTTTACGTAACTACTTCAATCCATCTCTAGAGGAGCCAAATTAGTTTCAATGAAACTCCACAAATAATAAATTTAAAGTATATCATATTTTAACGAAATATCATCAAAATTCTTAGAAATGTCTCATCGATTAAGTCATCGAAAATGGACAGGATTTTGAAAAAACACGTTGAAAACTGTTTAAAATAATTTAAATGGTTTTCCCTTTGAAATATTCAGGAAACAAAGTTTCTCTTTATCCATTAAAACTGTAGTCCATTACGTGTGATGCACCAGGGTTCGTTCGTAGCAACGCAGTGGAACCTACTGTATACTTCTGCCGAGAGCGACTGTTGCTCTCCGTGCCTCTAGGCGATTCGCAGCTTCGATCCCGATAAACGCGCTTCGGACTCGCGCAGCGGCTTTCGCATCGTCTCCGCTGCAATCGGACACTCGTTTTCCCTCACCTCCAGCGGCGACGCGCCGCAGAAGTGCAAGCAGTGAGTGGTCTCCGCGACGCACGACACACGGCGCAGAAATCCTTCACGCATGCACTGCCTCTGCTTTGATCCTTGTTACACCAAACGATTACTTGAGGGACGACGATACGTTAAGGAACGCACCGGTTTTATATCCTCCTCGGAACGCAGTCGTTGAAACGCATTGCACTTAACGTTGCGTTTTTCCAGACGCGTGTTTTGTAGACGTCCGTTGGATGCGCTGATCAAGGATTGTAGGTCATGAATCCTGTGCTCAGTACAGGAAACGAATCCTCTAGTTCTAAATTGTGATCGCTTCTTCAGTTTCTCTTTAACGGAAACCTTTGCGTTGCGGTGGAACGAATTGATGGACTTGAAGAAAAACCATCGCAAATGTTCGGAGTTTCTTCGATGCTATCAAGGGTGTAGCAACGACTTCATAAGGATCGCAGGGGCTCCGACCTCCATCCTCACAATGTCCTGTAAACACGATATAAACTCCCCCAAAGGTAATTATTTTTTTATTATTATTAAATTAATGAGTGTTCGAAGAATCTGGTTATTGCGCTCGTCTTTTATGACGATAAATAGCGAGGAATTTGAAACAAATTTGACATTATGCTGTTTTCCCGTTGTGAAGTTTTATTTCACTGTTTCTACCAAATCCTATTTACAAACAATAAAAGATTTTGTCATTCTCTGTCTTTCTTCGAAAAGACATCAGGTCTTTTCGGACGATCTATTACCTATTATAATCTAGTAATTTATTATTTAAAAAACATTTGAGAAATACTGAAGTAAAATATTAGTCAACGTAATTACATAAGAGTTTTCTATCTCATTAGAGAAATTTTGGACTACGTTACTATTAATATTACCAAGTTTTTTCATTTTTACAATACCTGCGGACTAAGACGTTATAGTTTATAGTTCAATCATTACTTCACTTTAATTTAGCTGTGAATTCCCCGAGCTAAAGGTATGAAAGCTTTTGATGATCTACTTTACATGAAGTTGACACTAAAATGCGCAATGATACCATTAATACTATATTGTGATCATTATCCAATTATAAATTAATGAGAATCAGTTGACTTCTAAATATTGATTTGTGACGAAAAATGAAAAAAAAAAAGAAGTTACATCCATGCAGTGACATCCACATCCATTTAGTTTGGATGCGTCGTAGGTTGTAGACAGGAGCTTCTTGGTGTGTGGACAGGGTTCTCACAAATGTGTACTATCCACGAAGTCATGCAATGCATGACCGTTCAGCCCATCACTCACAGACACGGAAATACATCGCCATGTTGAGCTTAAAACTGTAGATTGAAACTTAAATGCTTTATTTTTTTTTAGCAAACACGCTTTACGAAAAATACACTTATAAACAGTCGTACAGAATGTCATAAACATAGGAAGCACCCTTAACAGAAAAAAGCGGACAGGATTCAGATTTTACAGCAAACAGCTAAATACAATTAGAAATCATAGAGAAACATCCACGTTATAGCGAATCCTAGCAAAAAGACAAGAAATGAAAACAAAATATATTGTATCACTGAGTTTTATTTGTTATATCAAGTTTGCAAATAACACGAATTGCACCACACGATCAATGAGTAATTTTTACTACACACGTTTTTAAAAAGTATGTTACATATTTCAGTTGTTCAATAGCAGATAAAATTACTTAATATTACCAAGAGAGGAATGGAGAAATGAGTTTCTGGATAACAAGTAGTAGTCAGCGCTCAGCCAAAAAAGGGACGAGGTGCAGCATGCAAATTTATTCATAACTTGGGTAAGAAGGCAGGAGAAATGGTTCAAACACGTGATTTAGCTAAACGAGGGTTCGCATTACCTAAAACTTGACGTATCTCCAATGTATGTATTTCGAGCGTGTTTCATACATAAAATTGGCGAAGGTGCAATAATTATTTTCTTGTGTACTTAATTCAGAGGAAGTATTCATCTATTAAAATATAGGGTAGGTATACAAGGATGTGAAGACGATTCATTATTTTGGATGCATCTGATCTATATATATGGAATCCCATTGGTGTGGTCGACCGTTTGAGAACAAATCGACGCCAATGTGTTTTGTTTCAGTAGCATTTGTTATATTTTTTAAGTTGTTGAATTCGAAACTTTTATCTGAAGTACACAAACAGTTGAAAATCAATACGGAATAACAGAACAATTTTTCTGATAAAACTATCATATTTTCTAAAAGTAATTGGAAACTTGAAAATTATTTCATTTCGCGAAGTCTTGCGTTCAGATTCCTTGCTTGGGAGGGGCGAGTATCACCCCCAAAATATAGAGAAGTTCGTGGAAATTGGCAAAGTGTTATCGTCAAAACAAAACTATCACTTTTAATTATCTTCATTGTATTTTATATCTCCGAATAAAACAATATAGGCATTTATGAATGTTACTGCGTTATTTATGGCAAAGAAGTATTTTGTGAGCTGCAAAACTAACTATATATTTATGTAAAAAGTGTGCACTAAAATCTGACATTATATGTAAAAATACGTGACCAATTCTCCTCGGAGATGGCATATTCATAGTTTCTTTTCCCAAAAATTGTGTGTCACAGGGAGGGCTCTGCAAGAGACTATTACGGAGAATAAAAATATTACAAAATATGTTTTTTAACGATTGTTTCAAGTTTTGTAAAAATAATTACATGAATGGAATCATGGCATATACGCACTTTAAAAATTAACGAAATACTTATGAACGTCGAAAATCAGTTAAATAAATATTTTGTCAGAACAGCATTACAAATGTGTTATAAAATTTCTTTAGTATTTTTGTCATTCAAATCGATAGTTTTTTTACGAACATTATTAAAAGAAGATTTTCGTTGGCAACGGAGAAACGATGAAAATTAATGGATCGACATAGTACTTAATGGGTGCGCGTTAATACTCGAGATTTAATCGCTATCCAAGCGTTTGGGACCCCGTTGCTTGTCTCATTAAACGTAGTTGTGCTTATAGTTTTTACGTCCATGTAAGGCAAATCTCGCGCATATTCGGGAACAATAAACTCTCTGAATGTCTTCCTCCCACTGTTACCGAAGCGTGTCAGATACAATTGCAAATATCTTTCCTTTACGTAAATTCGTTTTCGACTTCCTTACTTTTCATATAAAAATGATGACTTGACTCTGGATATAAAAGGTAGAAATATTTCCATTTGGGTGAAATCTTCTCTATAATGATTGGGAATTATGGTCTTTGTATGCCTTAAGTGTTTCCAACACGTATCAAAACAGTGAAAGCGTATGCAGTGAACGTCGGTCGAATGACCAAAGTAAAACGTGGCACAGTGATAGAGAATTCACTTCATGTACGTCCATGTAATCGGAGTACAATGAAACTTATTCTGCGACTCCATCTAAATCATTAAGCATTCCGTTCCTTTACGCAGGGGGGGGCGAGGAAGATAACAAGCAATTGAAGGTATTCTCCCTAAGTATAAGTTCTTCCTAATTATGTTCATGAAGGGATCGCCCATAAATTACGTAACGCAACCTTCACTCAAAGTCATGTAACCGAAAATAATGCATCATGGCTACTTGACACGAATCGGCATTCTAATCGAAGTAATATCCGAATTAATATTAATAGTAGTTACAAAAGTGACTACTTCATTAAAACTCAAGTTAATAACACAAAAAAATTACGACACAAGGTCCTTCCACTCGCTCGATGCAGAAAGAACAGAAAACCGCCATAAAGTACAAGTGAATTGAATTGATAGCTGATGTTGGTGATGGATTTAAGTCAGAGGAAAATGAATGTATTGCAAATATAACGCGAGGTTCACTTACCAACCAACATCAACCTGTACCAACATCAAGCCAGTTAGACTGGCAATAAATAAATACTTTAATGAATAATTTATTGTCAAGAGAGCAGTTACCAACTGCCTATGACACTGTTAAACTAATTTACTACGACTACTTTAAACACAATGACTTCCCGTTCGTTTCTTTAGGTTAAATTTTCTCCGAGTGTAGACGTGACGGGATGTTTCTGATATCGTTACACTACTTTACAGTGGGGCATGGGGGTTTTACCCTACGTGTTGCTAAACGCCGTTTTATAGGGCGCTTTCAGAAGTGAAGTTTGTCACTGTAATCCATGTACTAAGCATGTGAGAGCACAGGTCAATAATAATAATAAATTTATTGTCAAAAAAAAGTACAAACTGCGTATGGCCATGTGGAGGACAAACTAATTTACTCTCCGGAAGCAAGCAAGGGACCATCCCATCAATTCCGATCAAGGGCCCTAAGGTAGAGACGGATTCAAAAATTTCAGCAAATATTCCTAGATAAGATGATAAGTTAGCTACGAGTTATAATACTAATAGAATGTCAATATGTTTGTAATTTAACGCAAAAAATTTACATGTACAAATTATTATTGAACTATAGATTATTTTGAGTATAGTGTTTAAAAATCATGAGAATTGAAATAACACTAAATTCACGATGTATTGTTACAATAAACACGCCCCTAGACAAAGTCTAGAGAACCTGTATAAGAAATCCGCCTGTATAAGAAATGAGAAATGGACAATTGTCAGAGCAGCACTATTTGTCCCCAAGTTATCTGAAAAGCAACAAAAACTTTTCTCATCGTAGGAATAGGGGTAAGGGTGACATTACATAACTATTGGGGGGATAGGAATGATGTATCGTTACAGGTGCTTTATGGAGGGGGTGTATTAAATATGTAAATTTCTTGCTCACGTGATTTATGGACGAACCCTAATTTGACTATTACTTATTTCACTTAATAAAATTTGGCTTATTTCATTTTTAATCAAACATATATTCTTTGAGGAAAGGTATTTTGTATTAAGAAAATCTCCGGACAGTCAAAGATTGTCGATTAAAGTTCAAGAGTAAATCGCTATATTTAATTTTTATGAGATATTTTTTGGATATATCCTTTTCTCCTATCATAATGTACCAATTGCTAAATTATTAATATTATTATTGTTGTTGTTGGGGCTTTAGGACTCACCAACAACTAGGTCATTAGAGCCCTCACCCAATTGTTAAAACTGAGGTATTCCTAGAACGACTGTTTTCGGGACATTTCCACAAGTATTTTATGTCAACCGAGTTAAAATCCGTTTATAAATTTGCGTTAAAATACACATTCAATTCGGATGATCGTTGCTAAAACTATCCTTTACGACAAGTCAGCTTGAAATCCAGAAATGATCAGAGGATATACTACATCGCCATTAATTTAATATATAGCATGATCTACTTTAATCTATATTTCTACATGGCTGTCCTGATTGATTCACCTAAGAAACAAGATTTTTCAATTTATCGTTGTAACTCGCGAAGCCATTTAGACATGATCTCTGTTTTTGTCCGTAGCGTTAAAAAACTAATTTGTTCCCTAAAAACTAATTTGTTGATTTTTTGATATTTCACTTTTAACACGTGGAATAGGGTAAGAAGTTTCAGGTTATATCATCCACGTCAACAACGCGTACCTATTTTATAACCCAATACACTAATTGTCTTCCGTGTTGTCCAGTTATGATCGCATTCAAATTTACTTCATAATCGAATATTGTTATATTTCCATCCACATTATTGATGAGGGAACAAACCCCTACCCATAAAAACTTCCCTTTGAACGAATAGTTTTTATCTATTGTAAAAAGTGTTGGGAGCGTCACTGGTCGCGAAGAAGCTACAGGAGGTCTTGGACATCTCTTATGCAGGCTGCGAAGTTCTCAGGAAGCCGTATAGTAGCAGACGCACCGCACTGTCAGCATTATTCTCGCAAGACGCAGGCTGCAGGATTCCAACACATACGAAGCATACTCTTACGAAGCATAAGAAGATATATTTTTCAATGAAATGTGTTTCGGTTTTCAGGGATTTACATAATGAAAATCGAATTTCATGTTAAATACTGTCACTAATAATCTCAAAATTGTTTGATCCGAAAACATTTTATCGTACGTAGGGGTGAGTTTTTCGCGTATTAACATTGGTAGTGGTCACCAACATTTACTTCTAATCAAGCACTGAGATGAAAATAGTAACATAATTGTTAGTATATAAAGTTATAAATTTTTATGTTTAGAATGAGATGTATCTAAATAAGAGATTTAAAGATTAATAACTTCATATTTCCCTTTCATTTTTCTGCTAGCATTCTACATATTTCGTAGTGACAAATAGAAAAAAATTGGAAATTTTTGTTTTCTTTAGATGAAACAACAATGGTAAAAATCATATCCAAACATAATTACATAATTGCTTATTGATGTATTCAATGGACACATTGCCACGGAGGGACCCGGAAGGATTTCCCTCCCCCCTTCTTACAAATATTTTTGTAAGTAGTAATAAAATAACTTTAAACATATAAAACAGTTAGAATTAATGAATTGATCAAATGTGAAATAAATATTGGAACAAATTACTTGTATAATTTGTAATTTTTTTAATATTTATTTTATAAACTACATGTCTGGACGTCTATCCAATTAAATTCGAAGTCACCGACCACTTATTCTATAAAACCAATTAATAATAGTCCAGGTGGTATTCCAATTTCACGTCACTTACCGTGACGAAAATGTTGTCTTAATAATCCCAAAATCAAATCTACAAATACAGTTCGACATTGAAGACGAGAGTACACTGTAAATTTTCCTATTTTAAGTTAATCTTGAACAAATACGTTTTTGCGTTTTCCCGATTTTCTGTTGTTTTCCTTACGTTGCCTTTATCCCATCTCAACAATCGTTGCTTATCTCTCATGTTGCATGGACATTTTGACCCCCCCACCCCCCGTATCCAACTTGATGCCTCTGCGTCTTTCTTGGACAATGGCTGGTGCTGAGTGCATTATCTTCTCGCATATATTTCCAACCGATCCCACCACTCATTATAGACTTGGCATGACTTCTAACGGTAGATTGGAACCTGGCTTTAATCCGCGAAATGTACTTTGGCCCACGCTTCAAATTAGCATCCCTGGGAATCCAGAGCAGCGGTCATCAACGAAAAATCCGGATGTAATTTGATTGTTTTATCGTACTAAGAGAGCTAAAGTGAAACCTTTACACAAGAAAGGAAACGAACTTAATATTGGAAATTACCGATCAATATCTCTACTACCCACTTTCCCAAAAATCCTAGAAAAATTATTCTATAAGCGTCTACTAGATTTTTTATCAAAAAATAACATTCTCTCTGACGATCAACACGTTTTTAGGAAATCCT
>NNCF01129400.1:160958-171717 GCA_002313205.1 Laupala kohalensis
AATTGCGTTTTAATTCTATCTTCATTTCGCAGTACGTCAAATTTTGAGTCACCTGTACCAGCCCCACTCAGAGCGAATAACTGCGACCCCTGTGGGCGTCCTTGGCTGCCTCTCCTACTGAGAGAACGTGCCGCGAATGTGTTTCCTTAAAAAGAGTTGTGAGACGAATAAGAACATCTTTGCCGAGCATGAAGAGGCATTTTTCCGAGACGGAACTACACTGATAAGATAAAGACACAGTGTATACGATGCGACAGGTTGTTTGCTTTCTTCTTCAACTATTTCCCTATCATGATGCTAGTAGATAGTAAATTGCGAAATGGAAACCATGCGAGAAAATCATTGTGGTAAGATTGAAATATTTGCACATTCCGCGCTTTTATGGTTTCTAGGTATGATACGAGTTTAGATAAAGTGATTGTTCTCATGAGTCGATACGCCGAGGAAAAATTACGAACCTTTTACAAGGTATCTTACCAAAGTCACATTTGATAAAACGAATCCGAGAATTTATCAAACTATGAAGACAAAAATTAAGAGAGACCAATTCTGGGCAACGCTGGGTGAGTTCAGTTATTATACCATATTCTTTAGATAAATAATTCGTGAATTCAAGAAAGGAACTATAGTGATCGCTATGAAGGAAAAGTAATGAGGGAGGAGCCTAAAGACCACGTGAATGTCGAGGAGACCACGTGATGCCGCGTTCATCAGCCGATTCGTAGAATAGGCAGTAATTGATATGCCAATGGTAATCAACAAAGGGCTTGATCTTAACTTTTGGCCTGCTTGACACTGCCTAAAGTTCGCTTTTCCACGGATAAGAGCAGCCTTTGTGTGGGTACCGTGGCACATCGTCTGAAATGGGTGGAGCTACTCTAGATCTCCTCGCGTAGTACACATATGACAACACCGCTTCGCTTCATTGATTACATCTCGTTACTTTTCTTTTGTTGAGAAGACTGTAATTCATCAAAGTGGCAAAATTCCAGTGCAGATTAACACTACTGGTAAGGAAAAGTACAATACTTGATTGAGAGATAATGTAGTAAATCTAGGACTGCAGTAGCACTTGTTTGCCTTAGCATATTTGTAGTGATACCATTTAGGACAAGAAACATCAGTATATAGAATAATAATAATAAAGGACTGACGCCTATAGAGATCTATGAAAAGAGGTACAGATATAATTTACTTATCGTTTTAATAAATTTTGTTCTCCATTGTACTTAAAATGCAGCGAAACTTCAATAAAATGTATCCTTTGAAGACCGAAACGTCAAACATTTCTGTAACAGTACAACTGCCCCTTTCGGATTCTGAAAGGTCCGTATTTTCTTGGTTTCTGTTCAAGGAGGAGGAGAAATGGACAGTATTATGCTACGGCTACTTGTATCATTAAGGAATATTTCAAAGAATACTCATGAAATAGCTAGAATAGTGGGGTCCTGTGCCTTCAAATACGGAAGGACAATGTTAAATTTTTTGAAGACTTAGCAGTGATGTCAACCCAAAGGACCATTCTATAGTTCACTTTATCACAGGACCTAGACACAATTGATGAAAGAGGTAATTTGGACATTTCTGCCATTAATGTCCTTAGGAATCAAGTGGTTTCCCACAGTTCTTTGGACATGGGCAACTCCTTTCCGATCCAGTGTATTAAATGTAGACTATCACGATTTGTTAAAGTTTGAGAACACTATATTATAAATAATTATCATTTTATGGTATCCAAAAGTTCCTATGTACCTTAATTAGAGCTATTACCTCAACACTGACTATTTGACGTACAAAATCCTAGAAAGACGCCTCCGCTGATAGGGAAGTTTTGCTATCATGTAACTGCTTTGATATGAGAGCTCCCATACTGCCATATTTGGTACTACCCTGTGAAAGTTTCATGACTAAGATTGTACGACAAATCTAATTATTACCAGCATTTTATATGGATGCCATGATCTATTTTAACATGATTTATCATGCGAAATTTTGAAAAGTATGTGACAGATTTCATCAAAACATGGTGGTAAATTATCTACTCCACTTTTACCGTGTGAGATTTTTTTTTTGAGTTTTGGGGTTCGTCAACGTCAAGGTCATTACAGCCCTTACCGTGTGAGAGGTAACTAAAATTAACATGTACGTTGAACAATGAAAAGGAACGCGTAACTTCTCATACCTAAGCAGATGCCAACCAAGGTCCTGTGTGCGCTTAAAAATAACGACCCTATGTTACGAAGGAGTCTCTGGTCGACCATCACGAAACATAACACTCACGACTACTATCGATAGATCGATGCTATCAGAGGAAGAACTAATCCGTTCTCATTCTCAACGTTTTAGTATAGTCGTTGTTACCGTTAGTGGCACATGGAATGACAGTTACTTTCGCATTGCTGACACGAGTGGCACATTTTCGTTTGTCACTTGAAATAATAATAAATTTATTGTCAAAAAAGCAGTTACAAACTGAATATCACCACGTGAAGGTCAATAAACTAATTTACAAGCAAACTAGGGACCATCCCATCAATTTCTTTCAAGGACACTAAGGCAGAGGCGGAGTTAACATTTCAGCACACACCTAAGATAAGATTAAAGGTAGTTCGGTACATGTGCATTAACAGAATTCCAACAAATTTGTATTTAAGAAAACACAAAGTTATTTCATGTATTATTATAAATTATAGATTATTCGGAAAATATTGTTTACAAATCGTAGCTATTAAAATAACTCTAAATTCGAGATTATTTGAATAGGCGCCGCCCCAAGACAAGAGCCGACAAAGCCTGAATAAAAAATCCACCTCTACCCCCAGGAAAAGAAGAAAAAACCGGCCGAGGATGGAGTTATAGAATTAATGCACACAACCGTTCCATGGTTGAGTACATATAAATTAATATGAATCATAGGACACAACACAAGCATGCAAGAAAATAGTTAGAAACGTAGCGAGAAATTGTTACCAGTTATTTTTAAAGTACTACAGCAATGGCTTGATAGAGTACAAAACGAATTTAACTCTTATTAAAAACAATAAATTCTTTAACATTTTACATACACTGGTGCTGTAGGTAGCATTTAACCGCGACTTTGAGGACACTGGAAGAGAATAGTTGTTCACTCACTCAAGTATTTTAATTTCAATAGGGCGCTTTATTTACAAAAAAAAATATTATTTATGTACAAATGTTTGGCGAGTTTCTTCTTTTTTTTCTTCTTTTTTTGTCTGTACGCCTTTAAATTTCCCCTTAAGTAGAGCCGTGGGCTGTGCATACAAAGCCCTGGTATTCACTCTCACTAAACTAAGTCCCTGATGTGATTGCAGAAAACCTGCCTTTTCCCCTACGAAAATGTGAAGTCACCGTCGAACAAGAACTGTTGACCATCATATTACTATAGAAAGTAAAATTACTGAATCGTCTGTTCACTGTTGCGCCTTGGAGAGAAATGACGCTATTAGCTGTACACGGTCATGTGTTTTTTCTTAGGGTTTCTGCGCACCCAAAATTACATACCATCATCCGTGGCAACTGCTTTAGCTATGCATGATTTATAAGACAACGCACATTAAAATGAAGCATGGTCACGTTACAGTTCCTAGGACGGGCTTTTTCTCGGTCACTGGCGGATACAGGATTTTGTTTTGGATAGAGGCGGGGTCAGATTTACGGAAAAGTAATAACGAAATCGTATGTTTCAAAACACTATTTCGGATATAATATTTGGACCATATTTATTGAGGGAAAATAAAATAATTTATCCGAGGCTAAACTTCCTCTTTTATGATTCATTCACTAGATAAGTTATGATTTATATATAATTAATAGTATCAATGATCACCATCTGTTAAAATATGTACAGTAGACTCGCTTATCGGGTCTATTGTGGGGACCGGTCGGTCGGATAGCCAAAGTGTGGGATACGCCGGAGGTCCAGTCTAATCACTGTTGTTGAACTGACTCGCATTAATCAACATTCCGATACGTGTGTAAATTCATCATAAGTTCACCTTTCTCATTATTAGTTCAGCTTAATCGAACGCGGGTATTTTAAATTGTAGTGTATTGTATTTTGGAAAAAGAAATTCTACGTTTCACTATACGTGCACTGTATTTTCTTTTAATTTCACAGCAAAATATTTAGTGTCATTTCAAAACTAAAAGTACAAAATTTTATCAGAATATTTGTGTACCTCGCGATGGCACACAAATTCACTTGTTTGTTTTTCAAAAAAAAAAATCTTTTATCTCCGGCCGGAACAGAGGCCGGATAGTCGCGAGTCCACTGTATATAAAAAAAAAAAAAAATTAAAATACTAAGACATTTGTGTGATAAAAATGCAGTGATTTGAAAAACTCATGATATTATTTTATACCCCAATAACTTTTAATGAATATTTTATGGGATAATTAGAAATGCAATAAATGAAAAATTCTTTTACCAAAGTAGCAAATTCTTTATTATTGATGAAGATACACAACAGGAAACGTTTGCTTGTTGATTTGAAGACATTTACTGATACTCCTGGCGAGATCGGGTGCATGTTTGTATTCGTTTGACATATTGATGGGGAGACTACTGGTTGGTGTTTCACCGCCGGTTGCTCCGCGCGCTCTATCAATGGCTTCATGAAGTCATAGAGGCAACGCGGGCGATTGCTGTGGGGATGAGTGAATGAGATAAAGGGAAATGATGAGTAAATTTTGTGGTGGAATGAAAGGCAGGGGAAACCGGAGTACCCCGAGAAAACCTGCCGCGAACCCGCTTCGTCTACCATTCCATATTCGACTTGGATCAACCGGAATTTGAAGAAGCGTTACCAAAGGTAGGTGAGTGCGCTAGGCACTACACCACGGGTAGCCCCAAGACCGGGCAAGGCTGGTTGTAAAACTACAAATATGTCATTCCAAGTATTATAAAGAGGATTTCTCGGAAGACAAGGAACATTTCCCGAATCGTCGTTTGGGTTGTGATGATCACGCTGATCCAAACGATGGTTGAGTGGTGGATCTGAAAGTGAACTCAAGGAGTATTTACTACTTTTCATTCTCTGTTGCAGTCATTCATACCAATGTCTGGTGACTCTCGTAAGTAAACTTGAAAGTTGCGAGCACATCTATTCTAAGAGTGATTCCGAAGGTAAAGGAAGCCACGAACATCATATACATTTGACTGCGCTCTGAAGCGCTGATACAAACGAAAACAGAGCGAACGAAAGAGAATAATGAACTCGTAAACTGATACTTCCACTGATCGCATTCCCATATTGTAAGTCTTTTCTGGAGAATTTCCATCTGTCACCACGAGCTGAAGTGCTGATGTGGTAAGAGAAGTGTGTTCTTCTACCAGTGGTGAGGCAAGGGAATGGTGTTCGAAGTGTCTGGTCTTTGAATGATGTTCAAAGTGTTTTACGCTCCCCAAAGTAAAAAAAGTAATATGACTTATTATATAATTATTTATTCATATGTATTAATATCATGGTCTAAATTACTTAAGATTCTTAAATAAAAATTGTTATAATTCCTTACATAATACTTTCCTTAATTTCAGTCCGGTCCATTGGTAGATCAAGTGGGAGGGTTGTTATAAATATAATTAGACATTTTCCCCTAAAAACACACATTTCTTGAAGTGTTAAAGGGCCATATATGTGTAAAATGTGATTTTACGAATCACATTTTCAAAACATTTTCGGAGGTATCGCCAGACAGCCCCCAAAAATTCCTGGATACGCCCCTAAAGTTTTTTTAAACTGATTTATACAAACCTCCGAATAATCTTTGGGCTGAATGTTAGCAGTCTATACATGATCCCTCTAGTAAGTACTAATAAAACATGATGGAATATTCTGTAGTTGTATCACAAAGTAGTAAATGTTTATTAGTAGACCAATTTTCACTGATTTTATATTTAACTTCTTCAAAAAAACTGGTTGATTTGCGATTGGCGGAGGGGTCTGGAACCCCCAGAGCCAATCTCTCGATGTATACACAAGATCTAATTGGAAGTTATTAAAGTGACTGATAATAGCATAAAAGGAGATAGTCCAGATATAATAGACACTCAAATTTTATTATCGTACATGGTATCGTAAGAAAGGATTGGTTGCGATAGGTGATTCAGAATACAATTATTTTTCTTTTAAATCAGTACGTTCGGGAGTTGACCCGAGTGATCACGGCTACTGCTTATTGACCTGTCAAAAAATACCAATAAATCAAGAAATCCTTTGTTATTCATCGATGTTCTATTATTATTGAATAACAAGAAATATTCTATTCCCATTTTTTTATTTATTGCTGTAATCCACGGATCAGCTTCATGGCTCTTCAAAATGTTTTATGACATGGTAGTAATCCAAGAAATTATACATAGAGGGGAAACTATTTGGCACATCCCAAGGACAAATTGTACGCGATTCCGATAACGTGGACAAGCCATTAAGCTATTCTATTGACAATTAAATGTGTATGTTGGGTACACAGGTGATTAAAATCGACAGCCGTTGTCAAGTGGAAGCGTATTTGCTACCTCGATACCACTGAGCGGAAGAGCGTGGATTCAAACCCAGCTCGGCCGTGTGGTTTTCATCCGGTGTTTCCCTCACCTAGTCCAGACAAATGTCGGTATCGTAAGTTTCCTGGCAACCCAAAATATTTCCTTCCTAATTCCCACACCCTAATCACGGTTAGGCGGAAGAGGGGGTCAAAAGGACCAAACCTCGCAATAAATACCATTAAAAATATTAAAATCTTACTCTTACAAGACCCGACAGGACAGTGTTCTTTTGATGTTTTCTAATATACTGGGAAATAGAGACAGAAATCTAGTATGAATAATGTACTATTACTTAGGAATTTGTCAAAAATTGGCACTGCGTAACTATTGAAAATATGAACGTCCAGTGCTATTGAATCTTCTGCAAAAAGAATTGTTAAATGTTCTGAACATATTTTAGCTAGTAACTATTTTTTATTTTGATACATGTTTGCCTCGGAGTATAGAAATGTTAACTCCAGCACTACTTTTGGGCACTATGATCTGAATTCACGAGGACACAAGCGATTTGTGGTTCTTTTCTGACAGTGAATTATTTATTTAGTAGATACTCATCAGTGCTGCATCTCATCGTGGTGACTTTTGTGGAGGGAGGAGGATTCACATCTGTTTTGAAGTTTGGTAAGAAGATAAATGATCGTAATGGTATAACTTATTTCAAAAACTATTTTCTCGCATGATTGTTGTCTTATGATTCATATTAATTTAGTTTTATGTGTACTCAACTTTGACACGGTTGTGTACATTAATTCTGTAACCCCATCCTGCCTCGAGTTTTGCTCCGCGTAGAGGCGGATTTCTTATACACGTTCTCTAGGCTTTGTCTAGGGGCGTGTTTATTGTAACAATAAATCGTGAATTCAGTGTTATTTCAATTCTTATTATTTTTAAATACTATACTCAGAATAATCTATAGTTCGATAATAATTTGTACATGTAAAATAAATTTTTTGTGTTAAATTACAAACATATTGACATTCTATTAATAGTATAACTCGTAGCTAACTTTTTATCTTATCTAGGAATTTTTGCTGACATTTTTGAATCCGCCTCTGCCTTAGGGCCCTTGATCGGAATTGATGGGATGGTCCCTTGTTTGCCTCCGGAGAGTAAATTAGTTTATTGTCCTCCACGTGGTCATACGCAGTTTGTACTGCTTTTTTGACAATAAACATATTTATTTATTTAATGCAGTAGCGGATCTAAGGGACCTGAACTCGCAACAGATAAAGGCATACTGTGTAAAAATGTAACCAGATATTTCGCACACTAAATTTACATGATGTTATAGGTGTTTACATAATGTTATAATTCCAGCATATTACATGCACTGGTTGTAACACTCGTAACACTAGGCGTGTTCCATGCAGGTTAAACTCTTCAATACTTATATACGCGATACAGAGCAACACCATTGCCGACAGCACAACTCAAATGTTATTCAACGCTTTGAGGAGGATGTAGGTGATGTCTTTCATTATGGGACCTTTACCTGCTTCACAGATTATGGAACGGTCTTGAGACGTTCGAAATTTGTCTTTTCTACATGCTTCATATCATCTATGGACGGAATGCGTATTTCTATTCATTTACGGGATGCCGTTTCTCCTTCCATACGTTGTATACTCCGCGTGGACGTTGTAAGCTATTTGTTATCTCACTAATATGTACTTTATTTATTGGTACTAGCATTAAGAAGAAGGCCTTATCTAGACAGTTTAAAAAAATATATCCTTAAAAAATCTCTTGATTGTGATTTTTTATAACATTCATACATTTTGTTTGTTCATAATTTCTGCATTAAAAATTTATTTTCATAAATTATTTGTTTTGAATCTTAACAAAACTCTGATTTGCTCACGAAATCCTTATCCTTTATTTAGCATTTTAAACAATTGATAAATTTGCTAACCATTTATTACAGTTTATTGTTAATTATCTATTTGATGAGATGTACCGTGTAGTAAAACTATAATTTTCAAACAAATACTCCCTTGATCCCTCCCCAGTTAGCCTCCCCTTAGATCCGCCACTGATATACTGCGCAGCAGAAATGGCAAAAGCTTGTAGAGTATGTGAAGGAATTGAAAAACATTCTTGTCCTGAAAATAAGCATCTAGTTACGTCATTACCCATACTTGAGAGAAATAAAAGTTTTCGAAATTACGAGCACCTATAATTCATAGGGCAAACAAACCACTGATTTATTTTCAGACGTATTTAAAAACCCTTTCCCAACGTACCGCGTATCATTTCAAATCCTTGTTCTTCTTCCATAAAATATACAGGAAAATCCCGCCCTGTACCTCTGAGCTGTCTATTTACCGTACTTGGGATCCTCAATTTAGCACCAGTCATAAGAATTTCTCCTGTACATAAATTTCTGTCGCTGCTTCTGGATCCACAAATTTTCTAATTATTTGTCTTTTATTTCTAATAGACATGGCCTGGTTTCGTATAGGAGTTTTTTTAATCATACGGGTACTTCGTCATAATTTAGGTAGATAATCATACAATGTCATACAATAATCTTTATGATAACTTAATTGGTCCGAGAAATAAAGAAAACGTTAATTCTTATATCTTAAATACATGAACTAAAAAACATTTATTAGTGTTTAATACCAATTTTAAAGTCTTCCCCCTTCCCTCACATAACGCACCTGTAACGGTAACTCTCTCCCGCTTCCAATTATGACATAACGCTAGCCCTACCTCCCCCTCCCATTAAAGACGTTTTTGTTGCTTTTCGGAAAATTTGGCGACTAATTGTGTTACACCGACTAAATAGTTCGTTCATTATTGGTTGCTTTTCACATAGCGTTGAGTAAATGGATTACTGTGGCAAGCCGTATGGTTGAAATGTTTCCTGTAAAACATAACCTATAAATCTTGGTGTTACACGTCACACCAAGGCTAACATAACCCAGCACCACCGTGACGCAATGTAACGTTATGACAAAACCACCAGGGTGGATTACATAACTCCCACACGGTCTCCTCGGACAACGCTTATATATGATTGATTGGATTTGGAATTGATGGGATGGTCCCTTGTTTACTTCCGGAGAGAAAAATTAGTTTGTTGTCCTGCACGTGGTCATACGCAGTTTGTACTGTTTTTTGACAATAAATTTATTATTATTCCTATTAGTAACGACTTAATTGTACGTATAGCATTTAGCCAGGTGAAAATGTCCACTTAGCACTTCAAATCCAACTGAATACATCCTGTACTCATTTGAAGTTATAAACAATTTATTTTCTCGTCAACTGAACGCGGCAATCTGAGGGACGTAGGTTCGATCCTTGTTCATGACCCAGAAAATTCGCTGAAATATTAAAAATATATTTCCCCTCAATATTTCACTCAAGAGAGAACAACATGGAATCCTCCGGAAAGCTTTGATCTGTACAAACAGTAGCCCTCGATGTGAACACTCTCTTTATTTGTATATTTATTCCCGTAGCGTTTCTTTCTTAAGGAGCGGGGACGTCGGACCGCCGCGGTTGAAGGAACATCTGTTGCAATGTTCGTTCGCTCTTATGCGCTTGTGTCAGAAGGGGATGCAGGGAGGGGGAGAGAGAGGAAGAAGAAGGAAGGTTGCCAACTGCCGTTCCGTTGGGGAAACGATCGGCTTTCCCATAAACAAACGAGCATCGCAAAGCGATTGATGGCTCGTGTGTGTACGGTTTAGTGTGCGTGCGTGCGTGTTTGAAGGTGGAGGTTTTTTGTTGCTCCCTCGTTTCCTCTCTAAATATTCTTTCGCTTCGATGTTTTAGTACTTCTTATAGTCAGCAATAATTTTGCTCATTCTTTTGGTTCATATTACTCTATTCTTACTCTGTTTTATTCGCGTGTTTTGCGGGGGTGGTTCTAGGAAAAGTTTCAGAGGGGGGCATTCCTAAAAAGATATTTGATAACGTAATACCTCATACACAATTTATATACAAATTGTGAAATCTACTCATGGTTTGATATCTCTATGTTACTAATTCATGCTAGAAACACCAGTGGCGGATCCAGGGAGGTCATAATCCCTCCCGAAAAAAAGCAACTTTTGCCCTCCCCCCAGGGTTTTATTTTCTTTTTCGTGAATGGTCATATTCTCAAAGTTTCTAATCAATATTAGTTATTTTAAAATTTATTCAATGCAGAGATTGTAAAATGAGTGTAAACAATAATCAGAAGAT
>NNCF01129400.1:171835-189298 GCA_002313205.1 Laupala kohalensis
CCACTGGTGTTTCTAGAATCTTCACACAAATGTGTTACCTATTTCAAGTTCCTAAAACCCTGAACTGACAAAAAAAATGGAGACTACTAAACACAGTGAAAGAATGAAACCATGTGAAGGAATCTTCGAAGTAATAAATATTTGGTGAGTAAAAGTTTTGAAGAACTCTAAACCCGAAACAAAAACACATTGTGGGCGAATTTTGCTCATATATTTCAGAAACGTTCTTCTTTGCCTGAATTTTACACGTATTGTGCACAAAGTTCTCGAATGCCGTTTCAATTATTTGCTGGGAACCTTCACATAGCGTAAACGCACCTATAATATTCATGATATAAAAATTTCGATTAACGAATATCAGTAACGAATTTCGTATCTCATCATGAAATAAAAGGAATATAGTTCTTATTAATTATTAAGTCGAAATTGTTTTAATACGAATGCAACTAGTATTACTTCATGTTATTATTATTAATAACAATAACCCTTTCTTGAATTCGGAGATGTAATCGTAATGGATAATGAAAATAAGAACACATTAGATCCTGTTTTAAGGCTAAGGCAGTAGTTTCATTTCCTAATGAGTGACTTTGAGTGTTCGTATTTCTTTATCTATATGACTATTCATTTACGAAGATTTCCTTCTCTTGAAAAGATCAGCTCCTTAAAATAAATCGTTCTCCTTGCGTCAAAATAGCTCCGCGTTGATCGCGGATTGTCTGTAGTCGTAGTATTCTAAGTGATGCTCAGACTCGCCTACTCTCTATTAAGAATCATCTCTTCCTAATAGATATACCTAAACCTCATTCATTCCTGATAAATAATAACCAACTACTCTCAGCGGAAATGTTTAACATAATTTCGGCGACTGTCATCCAGTAATTATGACTCCACTTCCATAACAATATCGCTTTCCATAACAAAGACCTCCCCTCCGGCACCCCACGGAGCTACGAGGGAGAGTTGTGAATGAGAACAAGTGTTTAAAGGATACGGTTGGTGGGGGAGATCTGTGCGAACAAGACTAATGAAGACACATTGACCGCGCTGCCTAATAACGAGACAGCAGCATCTTGTAAACGAGCGTTAAACGCACTCGAAGCGTCAACGTCCAGATGAATTCAATTGCACGCGTAAACAGACACGAAGCGAATGGCGCCTCTTTCATAGAGACGAAGCGTGAATGGGCTGTGACGACATTCAAAAATGAAATGCGAAAAAACATGAGAAAAAAACTCTGGAATTGAGCGATTATTCGATGGTGTACAATTCGAATTTTGTGTACAATTTTAAAAAAGACTGATGAAATCTCTTCTTTGAATTTATTTAATTTAATATCTCATTTTTGACTAACTGAACTTAACCAGCGTCGCTCGCGAGTTTTGATTATCCCTTCTGGATCGTTTCACACAATTTTCGAAATACATTAGTAAATGGATATTCTTTCACCACAAATGGAATAAAATAAATTGTCTATTTCTCCACAGACATTGTCCACCCCACCGCCTCTTAACAACAATTCGTCGTGATCCGGCAAATTGAATTTAAAAAATTTGCTGAAAAATGAACGTGTAAACTATCGAATGGATTGCAAAACTTCTGAAATAGTTGGATACAAGAAAACGAAATACTAGAGGTGCAAATTCATTGCACATACATTCTCATATACTTATCTCCGTCTGCAGCATAGAATGAGAAAAAATTCTATTTCTGGCATAGTACTCTATCTTGGTCGACTTCCAGCTTTATTCGAATCTTTTATTAAAGAAATCCTTTAACTTCTATTTATATATAAGCCATCTCCTATTTACAAATTCAGTCGTTTAGGTTTTGGAGTTCAGCAAAGTAGACTTTAAAATACATTTCGAATGACATGAACATTATTGAGATGTTATCCACACGAATTTAACGCAAAAACACAATTCATTTTCTCATGTACTTTGTAAATAAAGTCAAAAAGAAAATTCATTGCAATTTAGAAATTTCTGTCGAGTGAAAATAAATCGAAATTGCCATCATCTATGTTGAAGAAATGATCCTGTTTGATTTTCATAATTTCCCTTTCTTCATTTGCTCAGAATCCCGGCGCACAGACGGATGGACAGACAGACAGACGGACTGACGAATTATGCCAAAAACAACTTTTTCAGAATCAGGGATAACCAAAACGGATATTTCCGACGAAATCTCGCTTTCAAATATTTACACGATTCCAATACTTTCTATATTATACGTATATGAGAAAGTAAAAAAGAAAACCAAATGAGGGTTAGGAAAGCGACATAAATGGGAGATTCCTTTGGTTGAAACAGTCCATTCGTCAACGCTACCTTTCCATCCTGACTGCCATGTGAGGAATCCCTGTTACGCGTTCCTAAACACCAACGCTTCCGCCTTGGAACTACGAGTATAAGGCTAGCTATTCGAATGGCAGTGAGGGCAAAGAGTGACCTTCCCCGGACTGTTGATAAAGTCAAATTCGCCAACCTGTACTTCCCGAACTGTACCTCTAATGTACACGTAACATCATTTGTTCACACCGTAGTCGAAGATGGGTTCACAACGTGTTCTGTCAGTGCCAAGTTAAATGAGAGGAGAAAAATGGGAAATCGAATGGCTCACATGAATGGTGTCAAAATATTTTTGACTCGGGATAGTATTTTCAAAATAAAATATTTCGGTGGCGTCGAAAATTCTCGTAACCATACTGGTGAATACGCAGAGCAAAAGAAAAAAAATTACCACACTGTCATTTTAAATATCATCGTAAGCCAAACGTTTATGACAGCTAATACCAAACTGAAAAACAATGTCAAAGCGCCATTATTTTCGATCACCTTTTTTCAAATATATATTGAAATATTGGCGTCTGAATTTTATCTTCCTTGACTATTCAAGGTAAAAAAAAATTTGCGCACTCGTATGTGGCGAATCCGTGAGTCTTTTCTAGTTTGTGTTCCCTGAAAGGACCGTAGCATTTCAGGAAGGGATTGGTATAATTCTGATAGGTTCTAACTGTCATGCCAGACTGGAACTTTGATGTATTATTTGATGTACATATTTCATGCATTGTCATATAATATACGTAAATCAAAATATAGTTTGCACATACAATGAACTGAAAACCTATGTTAAAGAAATCAAATGAAGTATAGAACACAATTTGAATAGAAATTTAGTGGGAAGAACACTTGCTATTATTTAGATCAACATTATGTACAGAACTGTCTCACGAGAATGTAGCTTTCCGTTTCCTGTCTTGATTAGGATGGTGCAGTCTGAGCATCGTACGCATATTCCTAACTTGCAAACATTGTCCTTTACTGACTCTTAACCTGCTCATTCTCTCTCAGCTGACCCTATCCTTATCGCACAATGCGGCACCAGCGCAGTTGGGAAATGGGTCCGTTATTATTTAATGACCATCGGCTGGGAGTGTTGTGCATTGTACAGAGTAAAATATTTCACAGAGCAGTCAAATGTCATGACCTGTAGGTTAGCGCTCAGCGGAAATACCGAAGACAGACATCTTTTCAACCCAATACTTCCTTCATAAAAATGAAGTGAATGATTTGTCGCGTAACACTGATTGATCAGACATTTCTGGAAGTCAGTTCAGGGGCTTTCTTGTATGACGAATCTTATAGAAGTTTCTAGGAAGGAAAATATTGATGTTGCGCCTATTTGAGAAGTGATTTTTTATTTTTCGCAAATTAGAAAAATTTATTATATGTTGTGAGGGTGAAGGTTATCAATAACTCTACGCGTCTCCTCGTATCATAGCAGCTCGCATCTCCTCGTATCACTAGCAACGGGATTCATTTCGTGATGCGTCATTGTATTTTCAATGAGCTCACTCCGCAAGAACTTTACAACTCGAGATGGAAGTTCTTATCGTCACCGTCTCCACATCACCATCCCCACATTTCAATCTTACATAATTCATTACTCCACACAAACCTCCGCTCCCAGCTCAGGTCACATCGGCTTCTACTCATGGCACACATGTGGCACGCGAGCGAGCGACGTCCCGCGTCCAAGCCTCTGACGTCACGCATGAAAACAGTCGAGGAACTACGACTGCTTGGCGCGGCACAGAGCGTCGAGCCAGCTGCCCCACTCACAGAGCTGCTACTGCGGCACGGCACTAAATAAAACTTCTGAAACGGAGTTCTTCGGAGAGAAAGAGAAATTCTGCTTTGCTTCAAAGTTCCTTCAGTTGGACGACAATCAGGACTATTAAGTTCCAGAAGTTCCTTCACTGGAGTCTTAATGGAGAACATGAATGTTTATCATTAGCCCGGCAACATCTTCAACTAGTCGATTAAAATCTGGTATTGGGAAGGATATAGGTGTATTATGTAATTTTAATGAGGTTCGATACGTAGATTTTGACCTCGTAACTCAATGAAAGAGGTCTTGAGGTAAGTCTGGTGTTTGTCGCGTGTTTCAGATCGAGTGATTGTAGATGTATATAAGAACATGGTATGAACCTTGCCTTAAAGGAGAATACGTATATATTTTCCAAAACATCGGGAAATACATAAAGACATTTCTGATCTTTCCTCAACATCTCTTAATATTAAATCATATTTACCTAAATATTAGGGAGACAATGTGATAGTATTGTGGATAATTGACTGTGAACAATGAATCCTGTAGCATCAAATGGTTTTCAGTCCGGAGATTGGTTCGAATCATATCCTAGTGGGGGGCGGTATAGGTATCCTGAGATGTATCTGTGAAAATTGGCGACAATGATGATATTTATCTTTACGTGGTTTTGCCCCTTGGATTCACTTCGGGATTCGACCAAAAAATCTAACGTATCTGGACATACCTCCACAAGAATTAATAGAACCATTATAATAAATATCATAATACTATTAATAAGGGTTAAGCAGACGGATCACATCAAGTCGATGAGCCAGTACTAGTCTCGTGACGTAGCTATTGTCAGAGTGTCTAAGCGCGAGCCAACACAAACATTCCTTTCATAGTCGACACACGACTTCACCACGTTCGGTTAGACCTCATTAAAAGGCATTCGGTAAGGCCGGATCCCAATCTTTTTAAAATTGCGTTCACGTATTTCTCCATCTTTTTATGTCATCATTAGAGCCCACGTTTTTGGCAAAATGCCCTTCGGATCGATAGATGTCAAAATTATACGCGTAGAAATATGTTTCGAGAAATCTGGGTGACTGGATCACACTTTATTACTTGAGATTTTTCCTGTACAATGTAGTTTTTTACCCTCTCGACCATTTCTCTCTATGATCATAAAAGAAAAAAAAAGTTCCGAAAAGCAACAAAACTTTCTTAACAAGAAGGAGAGGTTGGGTTAGCGTTACGTACTTATTGAATATGGGTGGGAGATATCAGGTGCATTATGGAGGAGAGAGAGTTGCTGAACAATGGTGATTTTTGCGTTTCGTCATTTATGAACCACTCCTAACAACTACGGCACTTTCTTGAAACTTACGAAATTTTATAACTTATTCTAGCTTACCCGTGACGTCACAGATCAAGTCACTCTAGTAATCTGCTTTTCGCAGTTGGCTGTCGCAAAGTGTGGCGTTTGTAAATTATGTTGTTAAAGTGTTGAATGAATTAGAAATTCCGACACAGATCCTGAAACGATATCAATCTACGAGAGATCAGCTATTAATTTTTCCTCTCTCCCCACATCATCGATAAACTCAATTTCTTCCCTTACATATTCGATAGAAGCCTCCAATAGCGTATCATTTATTGAACGTCAGCTCTCAAACATTCCTAACATTTTTTTCCCTACTTCGTTGGGTCGCATGACATGAAATTGCCTTGAGGCACAATTTAATCCACCACTATCTATAGGCCCTTTGATGGGATGGTCCCTTGTTTTCTTCTGGTTATTTAATTGGTTTTATCGTCCTCCACGTGATTTGTAGTCGCTTTGACAATAAAAAAACAATTTTAAGTCACGATATATTATAGAACATTCGTTACTCCACTCCAAGATGTGAGGAAAACTGCATTTGATGGAGTAACGATCATTTCGGAAGGACCGTCAACCAATCGTTCCTGACGCAGAGCCATGAGGAAAACCTCCACTGCAGGTCCCACAGGATGGTGACGGAGCCCCCCCTCCTGCTTCAGTGGCGGTGACTGCTACGAGAGAGGCAACGCGACGTGGAGGAGGCGGCGGTGGCGCTAAAATAAACGCAACCCGATCCGGGTGGGGCGGGGCGGAGCGGGAGAGACAGAGAGGGACGAACCCCGCGTCAACAGCTGCTGTTGGTGAGAGCTCTCGGGACAGGGGTGTCCGAAAGAGAGGCGCACAGCTGACAGAACTCGCATTGACGGATAGGAGACTGAGATATTTTCGAAACGGTTTCCTCACCGGAGAGAGATAAGTGACGGACTCTTCTGTTCCCAATGCTCCAATTCGTAGTACTGGAATTAGTTGAATCATCCTTCTCGGTCAGGTATATTTACAGTGTATTGAAGATGAACAATGTACGGTAACATAACCTCAAAAAATTAAATGATTTGTGAATAAATGCTTACTTACGACCTTTGTTTGGACACTTAATATATTTTTATAGTGTTTTATAATAATATAATAATTTATTACTCTGCTAGTGAGCAATGCTCGGTGGTAAATAGAAAAGAATACATACATGATAAAATAATACGAAGTTAAAAAACAAATCATCAATATCAATAAAAAATATCTATAAAATACACACACAAACGGAATAAAATGCTTAGAAAATTACTGCACGTGGTTACAATGAGAAGTAAATTAGATTAAAAAAATTAATTATCTACATGAGGCTCATATGTGCGTATATTCACATACATACACAAACACATTTTCGCTTGCAAACAGTTACAGAAACACACTCATACGAACAAACACGCTCAATATACGCACATATGTCATTGCTCCTCCTATGCACTTAACGTAAAAGTAATTGATATAACATAAATAAAAGAAATTAATAACTATGAAAAATAAAACCAAAACAAGGTTGCTGAGAACAATCATGTACATTTCTCTACCCATCACTACTACTATTCATTCTGAGCATTCTCTATACCTTTAGAATCCAATCACCTCATTAAACTTCACTGCACTTCACATATTTCGACGAAGCAAGAAGACGGTTGCCGAAACATTTTACTGTTTTTTGGTAAGTTCGAAAGTGTTGCTGCACGTAAGTTATTCCAGTCTACAATGGTTCTATTCACAAAGGAGTATTTAACAACATCCGTTCTCTGTTTCCTACATTTTATTTTACGCTTGTGGTCGCTGCGACTAGTGTAATTCGGTTTGTGTAGCCTAGCGTTCTCTGATTTCCACGCAGGCTCTCCCATGTTGGCTTTAAAGAGGACACAAAGACGCGCTAACTTTCTTCGATTGGAAAGTGCGCCCCATCCTAAATTAATATTACGTGTCTTGTCTCTAACAAAATTCGCGGCCTTTCTTTGTATCCGATCTAATTCGTTGATCTGACCCTCCCGGAATGATGGATCCCAGGAAGCGGCTCGGAACTCCAGTATAGGTCGAACTAATAAAGTGTATGCCAAGCTTTTAGATTTCGAGTTTCTAATTCCCTTTTGAGATTCCCTTTTTTAAGTACGCGTACGAAGTTCAGCGCTCTCCAAGCTTTCTTTGTTGTATATTTAACATGTTCTGTTCAATTTAAGTCACGAGAAATTTACACATATTGATCGTAAGTGATTATTAATTTATCTTGATTACATAATGGGCGTAAATTGTGAAATTAAATGATGTGTACTTTATTCCTTCTAGTTGCGAGTTATAGAAGCCGAGATGTTAAACTTGCGAGTGCTATTCACCAGAAAGCGTTGAAAAACATTAGTTTAAGCTTCTTCGGTTGTTGGGGATATGGCTTATTTGACTACCACAACAACTCTGTCTTCACTAAAATGATTTTTAATTTTAATGTGTTTCTCCATATTAATTAAAGCTATTTCCATGGGAATTTTTTTCTGCAAACACATTTCGCACTTCTCTCTAGTTTTGCAAAAAAAAATGTTATTCTTTCATGGCCGTACGGAAATCGCTGCGTCAAGATATTAAAAATCGACCTTTTGGTTATTAATTATATAAAGGAAAATAGAAACAGTGAAATAGAAACACTAGGGCGCGACGCTACACCGATAACTATGAAATATCTGACTGGTCGCAAAAGCTATGGAAATTTAAGCATTTCAATCTCTTTTCGGATGTCGGGGTATGAAAATCTGCTGTGAGTATTATAGTTTTTAATTGCCTCTTCTATTTCCGTGGCTACTTTCGTAATAAATAGCTTCCCGATCGTGAACGCCCGAGTTAAATTTTGGTTTTGTAATGAGGTTGGACAAAACACGTTTCTCTCGTAATATCAGATAGACAAGTACGAAGATGCACGCTAGATTTGTCGGGAATTGAACTTTCTGTCAGCTTATCTACAAGTAATGAGGCTCTGCACGAGAGTTAAAAAAAAAATTATTTATTTATTTATTATGTTTTTGAGGTACTTGCTTCAAGCCACGTACACAAAAACTCTTGCAGACTGAGTTTGAAATTAGACCTGTATGTAAAGGCGGTTCCAAACATTCATTATTCGGCAAATCCCGAATGGCGAGCATCTCTCGCCAATGCTTGCCACTGCACGGCTTCCTATAATGTGTCCAAAGGGTCGAGACCCTGCGGGTAGAGCGAGTACCGGTATTCGTGACGCGGCAAAGAGCAACCCATCCACACTATTCGGCGAGCGGTCACTCGGGATTCGCCGAATGACGAATGTCTGGAGCCGCCTTAATAAGAAGCTCAGCTATTAATGACTTTATAGATATAATCAAATTAAAGCATATTTACGTTCAAGTTTACGTCTTTATAATGTATTTCAAGACCCATTGAAAGGTCCCTCACAGGATAAGGTCTCGGTCGGACCGCCCCCAAGCCACTGCCTAAGTACGCTATGGCTTTCGGGGACAGAAACAATCAACGGAGAAATTTGTTTGTTAACCTACCCAATATTGCAGTCTTTGTTTGGACGCATGATGCAATTTTAAGTGATCTAATACGTATTACCGTCATGACAAGCACCCAGTGTCGGCAATGACTAATTGCGTGAAACTTGTAATGTTTAATATATGATTACACTAATACTATATAAAATAATTGTATTTTATTTTCTTCATAGACATCCGTGCCTTCTTGGTCATATACTTGTACAATTTTATTTTTTTCAATCAATATTTACATGGCTAAATGGCATGCAATTAACGCGCTGTATTTGCTACGTCGTTCTTCGATTCGTAGTCTTTTAGATGTCACCATTCGATGCCTCTACGAAAACCCTCGTGTAAACATCTACTAGCCGGCTAGTACTCGTAGCGGCGCAGTGAAATTGCATTGGAACTTGCCCCGTGTACATTCCCCGTATTTAGGTTGTATTCCAACAGTAACCCTAGATTTATTTAGTAGAATATCGTGGGAAGACGCTAAATGAATCCTTAACATATTGGGGTAAACAGGCAAGGAAAAAGTGGCGATGAGATACTGCATTGTTCAGCGAGATTCTTGCGAAGAGCTATGTAATTAACATTCCACTTGAGTATTTGTCTTATAATTATTCTATGCGGGATTGTATCTCAAATATTCTCGCTTAAGTTAATCGTATTATCACTACATTTTTTGTACGTGTGGGAATTTATTTTAACTCACATTTTTAGGCTGAATAACAATGTGGTTTTGTAAACAAATAGTTTCAACTAGTAATCGTTGTATACGCGATGGATTATGCGTTGACCGAATAATCAAATCACAAAATTCATAGTACGAGTTCCACTGTGGAATTCTTTTTCTAGGATTAATTTTTGTTAGCTTAAGGGGACGATTTTCCCGAATTTCTTGTGTAAGAAATCTGGAAACTGTTTAGCGAAATTTCTGATACTACCGAATCGGAAGTGGATTTATTCGACTCCAAGTCTCCCCAAATTAAAATTTTATTCTTTCTCGTTTATAGACATAAATTATTGTCACTATATACGTATACGCATTACGTAGTAAAAATATGTTACTTGAATTGTGCATCGAACTGTCCATATCTCCACACGTCCCAGAAACCTGAGGCCCTCCTACAAAAAGAAACCTAAATCTGCCACTGTTCCCAACTTTGCTCAAATTTCTTGATGAAATTTACTTGTTTCTCTCTCTTGAAATTATCTCGTTATACAATTACAGAATTTGATGGATCTTTGTCGAATAGTATAAGATTAAAAATCACGTGACACAAAGATATCCACTCATTGAGTACTTGAAGCTATCTAGAAACAGTGGAATGCAGCTCTGGGGAATGTTCATTTGAATGCAACTGAATTGTTACGGTTGTTTTATTATAGAGATACCGTTCTGAATAAAGAGAATTTCTCCATTTCATGTCTTTTCTGGAATTAAAGTGGAAAAGTAAAAAGATAAAAACGTCAATTTAGAGCGAAGAATGGAAATTTGTTGAGCGTTGCCTTAGTTAATAATAGATTTAGTTTCTCTACCCTCGTTTACACTTTGACCTACTTTTGTCTTGACACATTAACATACTAGTCCGGCATTTGGGGAAAACCACCAAAGGTTTTCTGTTTGTTCCCAGTCAGCGGATAGGAGCGACAAATACCCGCCTCACCCACTGCTCGATTTCGGGACAACAACAGCCCACTTACGCAGAACCTGCGTGGTCAATGGTAGAATAAATACATTACTGGATTCATATAATGATTGCCAAAACGGTTTCCTGGTTTACAACATGTTCCATTACGAGGATCAGAGGCGGATCTATGGGGGGGGGTGTTAAGGGAGCTCTAGCCCTCCGCTATTTGACCTGAACTCTTAACTGATAAAATTGAAGTTGATAACTGGCATACTTTGTAAAAGTATTACCAGATTAATATTTGTTATTGTTTTTAATAATACAATATTAATAACTTTTTGTTATAAATATTGTATAAAAAACATTGTTGCAAATAATACTAAATTGTTAATTATTTATTTGATGCATTCTATTTAAAGGAAATACTTATGATTGGGTTGTAAAACCATTTTTAAACAAATATTTTCCACGGTTGCCTCCCCCCCCCCATTACTGTGTAGATCCGCCACTGACAAGGATCTTATGTTTTCCAATCTCATTTTAAACCGTAATATTTTTTTGGTTGTGCCAGTCCACGAATGAAAATTGCCGTTCCTCTAGAACTCTACCTCGATGAATGGGTATTCCTCGCAGTACAGTACCTGGACCTACATCTAATGCAGTCCGAGACGGACACCCTCTCCCTCCAACTTCAAGACACACGCAAATATGATTACTTGGCAACAAGTGTATACCGATCGCTCCAGTGTATTTTAAAACTCGATACGGAAATTTTTATATTAATATTTAATAATAACCTCAAGAATATTTTATTTCATTGTAATAGAAAGGTTTCGCATATTTTTGTTCGAATTTACATGTTTTTTAGGGTTTCTGCTAGCCTACTTGGATCGCCTTCTGCATCCCCTTCTAGATACGCTACTCATTCCTTCCGCCACCTCGTCACATACATTAGAACAGTATTCCGCACCTTCATCGCCTCGCTACCTCACCCAGTCCGCTCAAAGGAGATCTCATGTATTTTCATAAGCGTTGGCGATATAAGGGTGGCGGGGTGAGGGTTGGGGGCGGTGGCGCTCACGCAAAGGGCGAGGACGGCGGCATCGGCACGCGAGGGGGCGGTGCAGACGCGTCTGACTGATAGCGGCGTCAATAGCCGTCGACAAAATGGCGGATATCCGACGGCCGATTGAATCGCGGCTCCCCGCGGACCATTAGCGACTTGCAGTGGGGAGCACGCGAAGTGCCGGCCGGGGACTGAAGGGGATTATGAAAGGAGAATGCTGAAAAGTATTAGGGAGATGAGTTTCAAGCACAGCACTCAGAAAATATTATTACGATTTGTGAGGTAATTTCTGTGAACTTTCGAAAACTTTGCGATCTGTAAATCTTGTATTACACAGTAGAACCGTGATAATCCGAAGTCCGGTAATCCAGAATTTTGGATAAACCGAACAAGGTTGAGAAAAGAAAATTATCTTAGTTAATATAGAGTATAATTTTAATTTAAAGGTTCAAAATATTTGTATACATAACAATACACGTGTGTTGTATTGTATTGTTATTACCAGAAATAAGAATGGGACTAAACTGAAGTTTTTTCCCTCTTACAACTAACTTAAAAAGTGTAATCTCATCTTTAAATACTGAACAGAGGATGACAGTCAAGTTTACGAACTGCAATAGTTAGTAGCCTAAGTAATAGTTTACGGACTCGTACGTTCCTTAGGCATTTCCTGTATATTGACGAACCTCACCTGAAATGTATAAATAACAAGAAATATTTTGTTTAAAAAAATCTGACTCTTCGACGGGAAAAGGTTCTCGACCGTTGTCGTATTCTTGAATGATTCTCCGTCGCCATAAAGCCCATCATCCGTCCCCAGCGACAGGCAGTAAGCATTCAAAACGCTGTTATCCTCATGAGGAGGGAGTGTGCGAAGTGTGACAGCGGGCGGGGAACCCCCGTCGCGTCAAATGCCGCAATCCGATTGTCACCCGCAGCCAGCCCTTGTATGGCGTCGCAGCCTCCACGCTTGCCTGCTTGCGCCCGCTGCTGTTTCCATTTCGCATGTGCCGCCAATTGGCTTAGCCTCTGACAATGCGATTGGCGGCGAGGAATGAAGTGACGAAGCCTCACGGATTGAATGGAAAGGCAGTCGACTCTATTGGGAGCTCTTCAATGTAATCCAAAGCTTCTCTTTATTATTTTTTTGTGTAATTTTTATTTATTTTTTTCACGGGCTCGAATACACAAAAAACAATACCTTTTTTGTTGAAACCTATTTTTCCAACAATCACCATGTGCACTAAACAATTATGTAACGACAGTGGTTTGATAAATAGAGTATGGTGTACAATAAATAATAACTGCGCTAACATTGTTCTAAAATATGAACATTCTTGTTGATAATACATTAAGTACGGTGGAAATTAACTTTATGTATTAGAAAAATTGGATAAAATTTTAATGAGACACTTAATTAAATGTTAATTATTAATTATCCTTAGCCTACAATCACTTGTAATCAAATCTCGAAACCACACAAATTGCAATAGTATTTTTCGAAAAACATAAAAACATGTCTGATAAACCAAAATTTGTATTTACTACTTCATGAAAAATACCCACACCAAGTCCTTGAACCCAACATCCATCTTCTCGTCATTTCACAAACAAGAATATGAAGTAACACATTTGCTAATGCATTCTATAGCATTGATCCAATAATAGTTACAACAACCTCTGGACATCTATGTTTTTAAAATGTTTCAAGTTCTAGTCATGGAAGTTCTCGTAAATAACTTAGAAGGTAACACGAATTCAATTTTTTTTAAAGTGGTTTTTTATCTTCAGAAACAAGTTCCTTAATTCGTAATTTAAATATGGTTCATACTAAGGAATTAAATGTTCTGACGATTTAAAGAATCCAAAAGTAATTGGCAAAACAGTGACTCAGTGAAATACATAGTATAATAATCCAAATAGTGCTGTATGGACGAATATAATATTTTAAGTATGAAATAAAGAAATGGTATTGTTATATATTCTTTTTGACAAATTTGCTAAATAGCGTAATGAGACCAACATCTTTACTTCGATTTCACTGTAATGTCATGCAAGATATATTTTTGATAAAACCTAAAAGTGTATTCAAATACTTCTAAATATAACACACTAAAAATACGCTCAACGTTTAGTGAAGATCTCTAGATGCAGTAATCAAGAAAGATAAAATTCCAAAAGTCATATAAAACTTCTTAATCGTATTTTTCATTTAATAGCACAATTAAAATTGTTTGAATTGCACGATTAATATTATAGAAGCAAACATTACTGTTTATTCCAATAAAAATTCCAAATGATCTACAACGTTTGTAGTGGATCAGATCACAAGTCGAGAGCGATGTTGACATTAGTAAAATGTTTCATTCTTAGTTGACACTAGATTTTTTTTCTCTGGAAGTCTTCTCGGATATTTTCTCGTCGCATTTATTCTAATGACAAGAGTGATAAAAGACTACCAAGGATATTTTAGTGCGTCTAGCAAAGGTCTTCACAGTTGTATAAGAAACGGATATACGAAGCAAATTTGTCAAATGCCTTTACTTGGTGTACATTGTAAAAGTATTCCTACGATACGTAATATTTAAATGTTATCATAATAAAATTCATCGGCAGAGATAACCGTGGCTAGTTTGGATAGCGATTCTTCCAATATTAGTTTCGGAATCATTTATACGTTAACATCTCAATTCGACAGGCAGTTTATGTTCCAGTACTTCGACCTTTATACAATGCCATGTCTCTATTCGTACTTTTCCTAGTTTCATTTATAATTTATTCATATTTACCTTAGCCGACAAAATGAAATTATAATCGCTGGTATTCGGTTTTCATACTCGAACAAATACAGAAGCGAGTCTAAATCAAAGGTCTGTTCGCAATGGATGCCTACAAATTATCCAAACGATAGCACTTAATCTATTCCTCTCTGGAATGAATTCCAAATCGAAGTAAATGCGAGCGCTGATTTGCCCGCAAGTGAACAATTACACGCTCCGGCAAAAATTCGCACTGCGATCCGTCACACCAGCCAACGTCCATTGGAGCTGCTGTCTCCGCTTCCTTCCTCCGGTACCATCGCCGAGGTTGATGCTAGCGGTAACATAAATAATGGTGTCCCATTAGCATTATTTTTTCTCTCCTCAATGTTTCGTATCGTGAGATAATCTTCGTGAGCAGTGGTGTTCATCCCGCGGCCCTCGGAGTTGGTGTAAAAATCGATTGTCTTTAAAAAGAATTTATAAATTGATAATTTCATAATAATCAACCGAATAAATAAAACCCTCGGTTGCTCGTGGCTAGTACTATCGCTTGTAACGAATGCCTGGTTTGATAACAGGCGGGCCCGCGGAATATATGTAGTTTTTCATTTCAATGTCTTTTTTTACGAAGCTGAAATGATGGAAACGTAAACCTTCTGCGGCTACCACTATTTGGATACGGCAATCTCGATTATATCTAGACGCTGTTCTCCCACAAAATTTTCACGGTGCGTCTGGTGATTAAACCAGCGTTGAATTGGTCCTCATTAGCGCTCGTTATCGTCATCTATAGTTTGCCGAAACGAATACCTACAGCCAAATAAAAGGTGTAGAAGAATATTTAAATTATTTGGGGAATATATTTTATCATTGCGAAAAAACAATTATACCCAACGTTAAAAGCATTGTATTCAAACAGGGCTTAGCATCTTGACATTCCATTCATCTCCTAATACTGTAATTTTGTGGTGCGTACCAAGTTTTTAATTAATATGACCAGTCCGCACTTACTCTACATTTTTTAAAATTTTTATCCACGAAAAACTTCTAGGGAATTAGATTTCTAATCTTTAAATAGCTATTTTTTGCCTACTTGGAAGAACGATTTATCTGTTCTCCTGCAGTCAAGAACGATGGCGTATTCCCAATTTTGTTCGACAATCGACTCCGCATACGAAATATTTTACGCACGGTTAAGAATCCTGACAGGTGTCCGGAAATCTCACGTAGATTATTCCATGGCGCGCTCCAAAATTCAGCTTCCGAGAGAGTCCGTGGAAAGTTTTTTCCCTTAGGGCTTTAGTACTCGCCAACTCCAAGGTCATTAGAGCCCTTTCCGTGGAAAGTATTCCGAGTTATTGATATAGTGAAACCCACAAACGTTGATCACGAATTCCACACTATGGGTTTTTGTGGGTTTCACTATATCAATGACTCGGAATACTTATCTAGACCTGTCCAGACACTGTCCTCCGATCTCGGAGTGATAAGCAGTCTGGATCCTATCTAGACACTGTTCCTCCGATCGCGGTAAAATATTACAATGGGTCTAGTGAGTAAACTCACACAAAAACTGATCCTTAATGGTATTCGTCATTCGTGGTCCTTAGCTGGTATATATATTATACGTCTTGTGGCGAGGTTCAGGCCAAGATGCATAATCGTGTCTTGAGCGAAGGAATTGGGTAGGAGAGATGTTGGGTGGCCGAAGAACATGTTGAACCGAACCGACATCTGAAGTGAAGGAAATCCCACCTGAAAATCTCACTTAGTTCGACTGACCAGGGTTTTAACACATGCTCTCCCGCTCAGCGGTATCATGGAAGCGAAGACGTTACCACTACACCACCGCTGTCGTCTTAGGAATTTCAGTACATACATGTAAAGCGATTAGCATTTCTCGAACCTTGATATATTGAATACCAGCCTATATCTCCCTTAAGTTGGTTCCTCCCACTTACATCGAACTTTGAAAGGACAAGTCCCAGATTTAATGAAGTACTAGAAGCCAAAATTCGTACTCGTTCAAGTTGCTTTCAAGTTCTGCAAATACCAACTTTGGCATGATTACAAATAGTGTTAAGGAACTAATGATAGTTGTCTCAGACTTGGACGTATTAAACATTTGTTTGAACATTTTACAAGAAAAACGCGCATGTTAGGAACAACCCAAAACTGTTAACATAAAACGCTCAACTTGTAAAGAAATTACCGACTAGTTCTAGACGATAATATTGAAAACTTATGGTACTAAAATAATTCATAGTGCTCACGAAGATAATCTTAGGAAAGATAGTAACAGATCACGTTTTGGGAGCTAAGCCCATATATATGGTACTGTAAGGCGAACTAAGTGTGTACGTCTAGTAGAATCCTTAAAACTTTATTTCAAATATCTAATTAAATGTCAAGTTTGTGAAGAGAAACTCGTAATTACACCATCTCACACAACTCGTAGAAGTCAAGGAAACAACTCTTTTACCTCTAAACCATTCACTTCATCTGTAATGCGCGAAAACTGATTTCCCTCATTTTTCAAATTCTCAGATACATTGACTTCTACTTCCCTCGAAAAACCGCACTTGTGGATTTCACTGTACTACGAAATTGCTAGTTTTCACAAGGTCTTCAAGTCGTTCAATTTAATCCTTTCAACTAACCCATTTCACACTTACACTTAGTAGATACATACGTAAATTTATTTTTTAAGGGCATATTTTGAAAATTTCCAGAGCATATTTTCCGAGTTTTTACTGCTTAACACTCCGAGATCTGGTATTCATATATCTTCTCCTNAAATTTCCAGAGCATATTTTCCGAGTTTTTACTGCTTAACACTCCGAGATCTGGTATTCATATATCTTCTCCTCGTGTAGGTACACAGAAGAAAGAAGATGCGTAACCTTCTTTAACATGGAAGGATAAGTGAAAGCGGTACTTACGCGCACACAGTTAATGGTGTACAGTTGTGGAAGGCGAAAGGATGGTG
>NNCF01129400.1:196362-263193 GCA_002313205.1 Laupala kohalensis
CATTTTTGACAATAAAGTTTCTATTCAAATAGTTTTGTCACTATAAAATAAATTATTTCTATTTTGACAATTACATTTTATTTCGAGTATAGTCAACTGATCTGTAACGCTCATCACTATGAGATGGACTTACTGATTACGAATACGCTTGTTATCATCCTTCATGTTGTTTAAGTTGCACGAGGTGGAAATTCTTTGAAAGTGGGGTCTATAAATAGTTGGCGGAGCTTATAATTTGTTGTACTAGATTCACTCTCTACTTTATATCTGTCAGACGTACAGTGACCCAAAAATAATTTAATGTGAGATTTTACTAATTGCTTATCGAAACTCTTAATAATGTCTCCTATCTTATAATATTTAGTTATTATGTAATAATAAATTAAAAATAAATGTGTATCACATTTTTCACATAGTGAGAATGCCAGGGCATTCATGTTTTGCTAGACATCCGTTGCGTTGGTGGCGAAGATCTTACTTCTCGTATGTGAATACTACTTTTCGAAAAGCACATAAATTAAAACCTGTCTATTGCAGAAAAAAATAGTTGTTTTTTTTTCATTGCTCAAATTTTAAGTTTGTTGGCCACCGTATTTTGATCACATGAAAATTTAATGTGGATTCTTACTTTCGGAACATAAACGGATAGGACGTTGGCAAGTGACGGAAACGGAACATAGAAGACTTGGACCAACGTGTACATAATTTAGGGGTCGATCTCTGAGATGATAAGGAACAAAAAAGGTCTAATAAACGTATGTCCAGAAGTACACGAGTTCCTCCCTGGAGGGCGGTACTGTTTCCCAAGACTTAAGCGCACCTTCCTCATTATCATACTGTATTGATCTTATCAGTAACATTGTCCGCTACAATTCTCCTGTTGATTCACCGTGGAGAGAATGTGGTGCAGGGTTCTTGAAGATGGTTAGGTACTGGAATTGGGAGCTCGCCGGTATGGTGTTTACATACGGAAAGGCAAACGGGTGGTAGCCTGCAAGACTGTACAGGGAAACTTATCCCCACCGACAACAACCGCAGACCATGCCATGTTTTCCCATTGACCACTACTAACTCTTCTTGTAATGGTGGCTGCATGACACATTGTGATTGCAATGTATTCTCTCCAAGAAATCATGAATCAATTAAATGGCTTCTCGCATGGACTCCACGAATTTCCGGACATAAGTTCATTAGACATTTTTTGTTCCTTATTTTCTCAGAGATCGATTCCAGAAGTTCGTATTCATTGGTCAAAATCATCTTGTACATCCTTGACTTACGCGAATTTTATTCAGCATTGACTGAAGTTCGCGTAAGATAACTACATGAAACAGTCGTAGAGCTTTATTCCCAATTCCTGGAATAATACAGATAGATTGTTATCTTAATATGTTTACATATTGAACTATAAACAATAGAAAACAGATTGAAAAGATTTGTAAGTATGCTTAGGTGATTCTGAACCAAGTTCAAATGAGAACAAGAGACGGAACACTTCATGATTGCATACATCAAGTTTTTAATTTCATCTTCACTGAAACAGAAAATATAACATTACATCCCTGTAACACCAGGACCAGTGCTGTCTATAGATTTTGAAATATTAACATTTTCAAGCATTTTTGCTAGCCGGAAATTCCTAAGGAGATTAAGGGTCGGGCCAGTCGCCGCCAAATAAGGAAAAATACCCGCCACCAAACCTTCTCGTTCATTGTGTAGAGGCNTTGGGAGGATTGAAGATCCTCAGAGACTTTTCAGACCTTTCTGCGGAAGTGTATGGAAGTACCCAGGTTATTTGAGATGTGACTTGAATAGGTTTGGTCGTCAGACCACAGAGAATTGCTGCGGTAATTCTATTACATTGCTATTAGGCGCGAATGACGTAACTTGGAACAGTTAGTTATTTCGGGATAGCAACTTGTAAATTTTTGAGATTCGGATACTCTGAGTAGATTGTCGAGTTAATTGATAACACCATATATGTGTGTAAGTATTTATATATGTGTGTAATTGTTGCTTTCAGATAGCAATAACTCTGTAATAACAAATTCAAACTTGTATTTATGATTTGAGAGTTCGTTCAAATTTGTAAATACGCTGATTTCAATTTGACTTGTATTAAAGAAATATTTTATTGTTATTACACGTGTGTTTGATTGCTTGGGGAAACCAAGCTGGTGGCAGTGAACTCTACCATAAAGGTTGTGGTTTATGGTGAATCCCGCTTCTACCCAAAAACTACCCACATCGCATCTGGGCTTGCGGTGTGCTGTAACAATCCTATATATTTTCAACTTATGAAAATTGTTTTTTCTCCAACCAAGAACACAATATTACAAATAGACATCTCCAAATTTTAAAAAAATCATATGTTATATGTTATTTTGATAGTATTAGCAGATCTACTTCTTAGCAGTTCAGTCTGATTTGAACCATTTCGAGGTATGATCAGACGCATCTTTGTTTGGTTATTCTGGGGAAAAGTGATGATGGGGTGACAGTAAAGTTTAGACGCAGCTTAGACACAATTGCCTCCTAGGGATACAAGACATGGTAAAAACACCTTTACCTAACTCGGGATCGAACCTTTTCAGGGGAAACTTCCGCCTCTTGCGTTGTATCCCTACCAGGCTCGTTATTTGCAGATAGGAGACAGGAAAAGAAAATTTCCTTCCCACTGTAAAATAATGTGAGAACAATTGTATGCTCTGCCATAACATTTTCTGTGAGGTGTGTGAAGGAAACAATGAGTTAATGTTCAAGAGATTTCAGAAGGTGGATGTGCACTCACCAATCATCTTCATTATAGATGACTTAGCTCTCAACGAATCATGGACTTGGACTCACCTATAACACAAGAGAAAAAAAGCAACTCATTAAGGAATGATTTTGGGGAAAAAATGATACGAAACATTTTGAATTTTTATCTTTGAAACCTCATTTTCTCCTAAGTGTGGACTGATTTCATACATCTTGAAGTTAAATCTAGTTATTAGAACATTTCGCGAGTACATTACTCTCTCAAACACAGAAAAATGTGGAAAAAAAAGTTCCCCACTGCAATAATTAGTAGTGGGAGTGTACATTTGAACCACACACGTAATAATCAAGCGATAACTCGGCGCCAAATAGAAGGCGCGAGATGGTTCATACAAAAACGTTAGTGCGTCGATTCATTTTCCGGTTTTTTTCTCTCCTTCTCGACGCTAAACAGGTTATTTGGATAATGAGTCTTCGCATGTAATAGACGTCTAACTGTGACCTTATAAAATGATTCGTGTGATCCTATTAATACGATGATGGAAAAAAAGTAACACACGGTAAGCGGCAGCACGTGTAATTTTCTTTTTTTAGGTTGACTGACTTAGGATATGAGAATTTGTCTTCCGACCAAATAAATCATGGCAACTAACGACGTTTTTGTGTCGCTTACGTGTCACCTTATTCGTATCCGACTAATAAACGACAATTGAGGAAAGATACCTCACTAAATTGGATACTACCCCACCGGTGGCGCAGGTGGTAGTGTTGTCCCTTCTCACCAAGTACCGGGTTGGATTCCCGATGGTGCCAGAAAATTTGTAGCTTTTCACTTGTCCCAGTAGTTTTTAACATTAATAGCTGTGACTACTGAAAAGCAAACCTTCCTTCCTCTATCCAGCTCCTCCTAGTATCAATAACTCTATTACTAACCACTTCTACTAACCCCTTCAAGTGGGCCAAGTTGTTGGTAAATCCAGCGAAGCACCTACTAACAATATCCTTCCACCCAACTTCTACCTCCTATCGCTCCATGTAGATAAGCTTCAATAGCACGCCACATTTCCCATTTACAAATACTACAATAAATAAAAATAATAAAAAAATTGGATACTACTGTCGGTTTCAAAAAACAATAGACTCGAGTTTGAACTTTCACAATAGAACATGGGGAAAAAAAGACAAGTAAAGCAGAATTAAATAAGTTAAAATTTGATTTACAATTTGTTGTATTTTGATAGACAGGAACCAGATTCCAACTCGAATCTATAGCATATTTTGACCATAGAAGAAAAGAAAATGAAAATAATGTATGAAACTTAATGTTCTTAAGAGTTGGAGTGGGATCAATTCATGCGCACGCAAGTTGTATTCTGTGTAATGATGGAAGAAAAAAAAGTTTATCAACACTAGTTTGAAAAACATTCTTTGATTTTACAAGATTTTTATGCCTAATAATAGGCATTGAATGAGTTAAGTGCAGAAAATAAAAAAAAAACAGTATTTATGAATTAATGGAGGTTGTGGGCACTACAGCGCACCTATTAGCTTAACACGACAATTTTTTGTTGTTGTCAACCTGCTCAATGTGGGTGAAGAATATTACCATTTCTCTAATCGATACACTCATCAGTACCTTCTATTCATCTTGTACTTCAATTAGTATCATTTCTTTAATCCTTTCTTTTACACCACCCTAACGTAATTCTTCGATTTCTAGACTCGAGTAAAAAGGAAAGATCTGAATAGAAGGAAACGTAATTCAAGAAGTGCAATTACTTGCCTACTTCGAGAACGAGTACTTCAAATGACGTAGCAGGTGCAAAAAGAGACAAAAAGCGACGATAGGCACTTCGTTTGAAGTTAATTTGCATGTTGTTGTCGTTGTGTCTAACAGCCATTGCAGTGCTTCAAGTCTCAAGTACTATCTGCGAGAAGAAAAAAGTTCCTTCACGCAACACGGAAGATGTGTTCATTTTCTCTGTGTCTCGAATTAATAAAATATTCAAAAACTGATGAATGTTTTCTCCTGTAACTTATATATTAATAGTCGGACGACGTAGTTGCAATTCACACGTATCAGTGTCAATCATGTTACAGATTCTTTCTCTAATACGCGTTAAAGGTGGCATCACTTGAATAATCAATCGACATATTTTTGTGAAATAAATAAGCGAAAGAGGGGATATAAATTGCAAGAAAATAATACATCTTCTTTAGGAAAATTTTAATTGTTATATTCGGTGTAACAGAAATTCCATACAGTTTTACAGTGGTTAGAGTCACAGAATGCATTTCACTCAGTAGTGAACTTCGAAGATGATATTTTTATTACTTCTTTTTGTTAGAGATAATTTTTTATCGGACTTTTTAATTTTTACTTGAGAGTAATTACTCGCATAGGGGATAAATCGTGTTATTATATAAATGTATTGCTAAAATACAAATAAATTGTTTCAAAACAATTTTCAAAGTACATTAACATGCACATTTTTTCTATACTCCACACAGATACTTTGAAGAGTAGTGGGCACAGCCTAGATTTTTGTCTGGTGCAAGATGAAAATCTGGGAATGGAATCTCTTTACTTAATAACTATCTGAATCTGAACGAATAATTCACCCAAAGGCAATGGAATGGTGTNAAATGGTGTACGTTTAAAAGAAAAGGACACATGGTTCTTAAATATTGTTAAAATTAAAATAATTGTGAAGCACTGATGTCGACAATATTAATTCGAGAAACAAAATTGCCAGAAGAGCTATCGAATCTTTGTGTTTCTAGCTGTTTTACTTAGGAGATAATTTATTAATTAGTACACGCATGACAGAAAATAGATTTTCTAGATTATTAAAAAAATGCTTTTCACTCGTTTTAAATTTGATTTATTTAAATAATAATTATTATAACAAGTGGAGCCAAGAATTCAAAACTCCAGTATTCCTTTATTTTAAATCCACAAATTACCAATCAATACGGTTTCTTGAAATTTACAAGTAAAAATAGAAGACATTTTACTAATATATAAACAAATAGTCTTTTCGTATTTGTGGTATATAATGTAATATCTGTCCATTATATATTGGATTAACAAAACGAGATCCATCATCTTAATTCTTTTTATTTGGAAAGGACAAATTCGACGTACAACTCTTGTTCCCCGTCCGAGGAACTTTCAGACGATGACAATATTTGCAATAAACTCATGGCGTCTATCATCCCACAGGCTAACCTAACCTCAAAAATGTGCATTGTAGTCCCTCCGCTGAGAAAATTGTCAGAACAAGTCCGGTAGTTCTCAGTGCGTGGACAGTGCCTCGATAGGCAAATGGATCAACCATATCCCCGCACAGGTGCAATTTCTCTGTCAAATTGAACAACATTTTTGCACTCGGGGCACACCAGTGCGCACTCAGAGCAACTATAAGTGCATCAAACACCGTAAAGGTGCATTAAACACCCCAAATGAGGTGCTCGCCGTTTTATTATAACGATGATGACAGTATTTTTTTACGGGAAATGGGAGAAGTGGATGAGTGGTGGATCATTTCTGGAGGAGTATTACCTCCGGAGGGCAGCGACCGCACGGCGACTGGTGGGGGGGATAAGGAGAGTGGGAGACAGGGAGCGGAGGGGGGGCCGACAGATCAAATACCGCGCAACGAGGCGCGCACCGTGTAATTTACAAAGAAATCACCCACTCTAAACACCGCACCACCTAAATCATCCAATTACTTGACGTAAGAACCCGAATCAATTATTGCTTATTCCGTCGTAATGGGCGCTACGGACCAACAACAGTCGACGCCGGGAAGAAGCAGCCCGGGCCGTGTCTACGCTTTCGCCTCCGCCGTCTCGTACTTCTTCGCAGGGACGTGCATCGCCGTCTTCACCCACGCCGCGTCGTACAGTGCGACAGAAAACTCCGGAAGATAGACACAATGTTTCTATCAGGTACTTAACGCCCCTCCAGTGGCTTAGGGACTTGCGTGCTCGCCCGTCACCTACTCACTCCGGATTCAATTCCCGACGGGGCCAGAAAAAAGTTATAACTTTTCACTTTAATGTCCCAGTTCATATATAGCTGCGACGATTGGAAAGCAAACCCTTCTTTTTCTATCAACCTACTACTACTTTAAAATCACTAACTCGTTCTATTACTAACCACTCCTACCAATACCATGTGGACCTCAACCCATCTAAGCGGCCCACCTACTAACAATTACCTACAACCCAACTCCTACCTACTTTCGTTCCATGTAGATAAGCTTCAACAGCACTAAGCTACATTTTCCATTTTCAAATACTACATATATAAAAAATCGGTACTTGACGAGTGAAGGATGTGACTAAAGGTGGAGGACGCAGAGGTTCCGGTTCCCCTATTCCCTTAACCCTTTGAAGATTGAATTGGGTGTCACAACATTCCACGCACAATATTATCGATGTTACGAGCTATTGCTATATTATTAATAATATATTACGAACCGATTGCGTCTGTTTTTGCTGGAATTGCCGATGTTTTTGGCACTGATAAGTAGCCTTTGTTCCTGTTAGGGTTTTTTATTTGGGAAATATATGTCAATTTAGAGGGAAATGATAGTGATACAGAATAGAATTTCATTGGTTTTTGTTTTTGTATGCTATTAATATTCAAAATAACACAAACAAGTGATTGTAATGAGTTTTGTTATCAACAAAATTAAAAAAGAACAGGGAGTACTGATCTGAATGTAATGAAGATGAATTTCGTGGCGGAGGTTTAAACAATCAATTTTGTTAATTACAAAACTTATATGTTAACAGTCGGACGACTTAGTTGCAATTCTCACGTATCCTTCATAATGTTACAGATTCTTTCTCTAATACGCGTTAAAGGTGGCATCACTTGAATAATCAATCGACATATTTTTGTGAAATAAATAACCGAAAGATGGGATAGAAACTGCAAGAAAATAATACATCTTTAGGGAAATTTTAATTGTTATATTCGGTGTAACAGAAATTCCATACAATTTAACAGTCGTTAGTCACACTCAGTAGTTTCATACATTTCACTCAGTAGTTTAGTTACCAATAAATTTAACGTAAAACTGCGTGAAATGGCAGAATATGTATCCCAGATGAGCGTAATATCCAAATAGTTTTATCTCCACGGAACGTGGAGATAACGCACTGTACCCCACCCGACCGTGTTAAAGACTGACTACTCAAGGGTTAATAAATTATCGTAGAAAATAAAATATCGTTTGCAACGTCAACAGCCAGGTGAAAACTGCGGCGGACCGGGACACGCACCGCAGGTGTGCTATCCACTACACCACCCGCCCCGACTCCCGTGTGCTATCCACAGAGGAGTCGGGGCAGTTGGTGCCCTGGATAGCACACCTGCTGGTCCCGGGTTCGAGTCCCGTTTCACCTGGATGTCGACGTTGCAAACACTCCTCCACGAGTAGGTATTCGGAAGTTGTGAGTTTAAAAAATTATCGTGTTTACATTTTTTTAATGTAATTTAAATTCGTGAATCAATAATTGGTTCAATGATTATGATGTGTGCATTAATGATGGCGCCACTTTATATTAATAAAAACATTGTGTAGAAATATAAGATGAACCGTTGTACGACATTATTTCAATCACTACTCAGATCTCCTCCTTTTACATCCAAAGTTCTGGGTGCATTCCAGCTCCAAGGAAATCCTCCCCCTCCTTGGGAAACTACAAAACACTTTCCTTAGTTTTTTACATGCACTGCATAAAATAAACTATTGTCCAATAGAATTGACTATATACACAAAAATGAATAAATTATTTAATGAATTTTTTCTTGCCATTTAAATCTCGGCAAAGGAATTCTCCATGAGAAATGTAAAGTATTTGGGGACTGATGTCCGAAATGTGGAATAATCTGTTGACGCCAAACTAGTTTTAAAAATAGGTCGCAATAATATAATGTATTTTACATAGTTTTATCATTTTTAATTTTTGAATATTTATTATCAACAATAAAATATCTATATTGATGTTGATATTGACCAATATATTAATTAACAGTAGTTTCTTCGAGGATTAGTCAACAATAAAAAAAGATTCTTTCTTTTTACAACGCCAACGTTTCGGCAAAAATGTTTCAAAGTGTACTATAAATAATGGAAATTGGGTATGTTCATTGTAGCCCTGATGAAGGGAAAATAAATTGCAGAAACGTTGGCGTTGTGAAAAGAAATAATCTTTTTTATTGTTGACCTATCCTCAAAGAAACTTCTGTTAAAATATTTTCTCTTCCATCGTCCTTTCATTTTCACTCGTGTTCTTCCTCCACATAATAATAATAATAATAATATACACCCATTAAATTTCATGAATGCTCCGACATGTATCTGTATTGCCTCCCCGTAGGATTTGTGAGATCCCGGGGAAAAATCGTGGAGCCATTTGGGGTAACATTTCGCTCGCTGTTAGTAACTTGCTTAGCAATAACGTTGATGACATATATCTAATTCTACTACTACTAACATCCATTATATAATCGAAATAAATAATTTTAGACTTACGAACTTATTATGGACAAATACCATTCATTTTGTGCTTATAATATCACAACGTTTCGACCTGACGACGACTTAAACATGAAGCCGAAACGTTGCGTCATTGTAAGCACAAAATAATTGGTATTCGTCCATAATGTCGTAAGTTATTCATAGATGTCTAATGTACGAAAATACACGTTCCGGAGAGATTTGGAAACACTGGAGATTGCCGAAGAAGTAAATTAAGAAAAAAATATACAGTTATTTTCTCACAAAATGGTCGAAGCTCGTTGCAAGAGATTGCGAAGTACGTTTCGTAAGGAAACAATCGCCTATGCGTCTATTATTACATCGTCTGTGAGGAACTGCAATTTGTGCGGGCGATACAAGTATAGTGGTGGGTTCCTTTATTAGAAATGAGGAACTCCAGCATTACGGACAAGTGCGATAGTAATGAGTAGTGTCCCTAACAAGGAACTACCTACTTAGTTGGCAAGTTTAGATTTCCTTGTTTAGAATACTGTATTGAACATTATAAATAAATTTATTGTCAAAAANTCAGAAATGGAGAAACATGTGGATAACAAAATGTGAGACGAATACATGGTGTAACTGGATAGGGAAGCTTTTTATGTACGAAGAGGAGAAATATCCCTAGACAAACTCGTGAGTGCCACAATGTGACGGTGCGAAAGAACAATGAAAATTATATCTACCTTCCCTTGTAATATATGGTAACAAAACTGTGCACCAAAACCCGTTCATTTTGACTTCCGTCACACCCGACCTCGTCAACGAATATCACGAAAGACCATTGGATGGATCAGAATCGGGTCAAAGTATGTCTGATTCTGAACAGTAATCATAACCGTTTCTTAACCGGATGAACTATATCGAACATTTTTAAAATTTATAACTCCAAGTAAAGAAAAAGGAATTAGTCATTGGACACGGACTAGTTCCGACCCTTGGTATAAAGATATCCGAAATCTAATGAGCTTTTTGAAACCAGTTTTCCGCTCGGGTATTCCATTCAGAAAGTTCCTTTTGTTACGAACTACAGCAAGAAAGAAAACCATAAATAAAAAGGTAGAAAGCAGATACGAGGAAGGACGATGCAAGCGATTGTTGGAATGAAGTACAGAGAGAAAAATGTACACCAAAGAGGAAGAAATTTACGATGACTTAACGTAAAATATTGTGCATTATAGCATCGCGACATGCGTTAATTAGAGAAGCACTGACTAGTATGAGGTATTATAAATTAATTCAGAATGTCCCCGACAAAATTACCCCAATTATTTCGCGTGATAAATCTACATCGTGACCATAAAGCACGCCGAAGTGTCCCATTTTACATAACTTGATAGTTTTATAGATCCAAATGAACCAATAAACTTCGTTTCATATCGTGAAGAAATTAATATTAATAAGCATACCAACCTTGTCGATGGAAAAGTGACCAGGAATAATTTATTTGTGAGATTCTTCAGACGATATCATCACCATATGGTATTCTTTACCACCAAATATATCGATAATTGTTCTTAAAAGTTAAGTTGTTTTTGTATGGCTGTCATCCCTCTCCCATTATATAACCACGAATTAAAATCGTAACGACCTAAGCGTGGAGCAATTTTAAAACATTTTCTGACCCCATCACACACTTTTCAGTTCGAAGAGTTTGGATTAATTTTCCGACTGTTTTGTATAAGTCAAATCAATCAAGGTAATGTTTCTCCAACATTTTCCTAGCAGATGGATATTACCCGATGTGCACTGTCCGTCACAGTCGGTATATCACTTACTGCCGGTCCTACGAACCGGCTGATGATAGCATCCAGGAGTAAACTCACCAAGGTTCTGCGAACACGAGTAAAACGCCCACTACAACGACCGGAAGAGTCGGCAACCTCTCAATACCGGCATTGGCTTCTTGACTTTCACATGGCCTGTGGACTCCTCCCTCATTTTTTTTTCGTTGCTAGCTAGCACTCGAATGCTACTATATCTGTCACATAATTATAAAAAATTCAGTATGTGTCCTTGTTGGCAGTGAAATTCCATCTTGTACCGTAAGTCTACATCCTTCCCAACTACTGTTTTCGTGAATATTGATCTCTCTGAGCCATAGTTTTCACTATCACATATCAAATGATCAGTTGGTTCGACATTTGCATCACAATCGCATATTGGTACCATCCTACGAGAATCTGACCTCCGGAAATGATCCTGTGATATGTGCTAAACCACAAACGTTTGCTTCATAACATAAGAACGTATTGAGTTGCTGATGTGTCTGTCCGCGGTATTTTCGCTGGGCGCTCACCCATAGGTCATGAGATTTGACTGCTCGATGGACTGTTGTATGTTGAAGCACATTCCTCGCTCACGATATCAAGGAAATCGAAAACTGTCCCATTTCTCAGTAGTGTGTGAGCTGCTGTCACATCTGGGTAGGGTCAGTTGAGGAAGAGAGTCAGCACAGGACGGTGTTTGTAAGTTAGGAATATATTCACGGCGTATGCGCAACCTGTACCATCCTTTTCAATGCAGGAAACGGAAAGGGACTTTCTCGTGACACGGTCCCTGTATGTCCTGTTATGTATTCCAATAAATGAGGGCTGAGGTTAGACAATTCACGTTTTCTCTTTCTGAATGTTACTCTCTCTCTCTTCCATATTCCTGTCTGTATTGCGCAAGATACCTAAGAAGAAGAGTCTTTAACCATCTGCTCTCCTTAAGAAACGCATTTTTTATTACACCTTATTTGTAAACAAACAAACAAATCGCTAATGTGTTGGCTACGGCTATAATATCAGGTCACGGCTATCCTTATTTAAAATAAAGAATTTTTATAATTCCAACACTCGTATGTTTTGTCATTGAAATATATATTAAAATAATCATAATTTTATTGCTTACACGGTGACAGTGCGACAACTGTGAGTCCTCACTATTAGTCCTAGCCAGTTTGCCAACCTGCAAGTAAAGATTTAGTCTTTCCTTTCACCCCCTTTTCTACCTCATTTTGACGATACACAAAATTAATTATACATAAAAATGTCATGAATAGGGTCCCGATTTTTAGGCGCGCACCTCTTTCCATACGACTAATTAATGCTCTTCGCAAAGAAACCAAAGTGTGAAAATTTGTCAATGTAAAATTTTGAAATATTGGTCATGAGAAAGGAATTTTTTCAGCGCCTATTTCCCGCTTTTTCCCTTTTACTGTATATTTTCTTCTAGAGCGCATGTTATCATTTTTAACAGATAAGACGTGTGAGATTCGTTCTATTTATATATTGTTTCTATTTATATATCAATAAGTTAATTTTAATTAGCGTCTCCGCTGTTTGCAGTGAACTTGAGAATTGTAAGCCTATATATTTTCAGTAAACTCGAGTACCTCACTGCAGCTATTAAATGATCGGAACAAATCTTGAAAAGAAAAAAATGTAATTCGTTTATTTCCTAGTTTTTCCTTCTTTTACGCTTATTGGATGTACGTATTTGGAAGTTAATGAATCAGAATAGGAACAAGATAATTTCTTGAATTGAGTAAAATAGCACCTTTTTGTCCCTTTTTACCTTATTATAGCGCCTTTTCCCTTCCTTTTATCATATGAAATTAGCACCTAAATATCCTAACCCTGGTCATGAACTTAGTTTCGCTTAGAAGAACATTTAAGCGCGAATGCCCTGATGCTCACCTAAGCATAGCTTCTTCCCCTCGGTCCTCTCCTTTCCATAGACAAATTATTTCCGTCATTAAAAGTGACCGCAGATTCGCGTGAGAGTAATTGCGGACGACGGCATCGGTGAACCAATTGCAAGCCACGAGTGGCGAAGACGCCTCTGGGGATTGGGAAGGGTCGGCGAGAAGAGGGGTATCACCAGCCCCAGAGTGATATCTGATTTGTATACTGCTATTATGTAGTTACTCTAAATGCGGGATTATACTCTTTGCTATCCTTATCGGCGGTTTCAATGGATTACCCCGTTGCCACATGGCAATCCAAGTGCTGTCGAGACTTCACTTTTAATATAGACAAATATGTTTGTACTACATTGTACTGAAAAAATTGCACTTTATTATGAGGTCGACTCGCTTTGAAAATAAATGCGAGTTGTAAATGATTCGTTAGGTTATCGAAACACCATTTTGCTCACACGTAAAATACATTATTGAGAACTTTGAAAATCCATTTTCTGGAATACAGTGAGATATCTGAAGAATCATCAGAATTGTTTTTAATATACAAAAAAATATTTTTATATAATATTGTCATTTTACTAACTTTAAAGTATTGGATAAAATATGACAAGAAAAGTACCCGAACATGACCGAACTAGGATCAAAAACAATTTAACAAAATTAATAAATTAGAATTATATGTTTTTTCTGTATCAATCAACGTTATAGTAATTACATTATATAGACCAAGTGGCTAAGATGTTAACAATATTATTATAACAGCCGATAATGACTCGAAATGGAGTCGGAGTGTAGTGTTCTTGTGTCAATACAAATGTATTATATGCTAAACGTCGAAATAATGTTGCGGGCTTCCTCATTCAATACTCATTTATTAAATATGCCGACGTTTCAGTTATATATTGTAACCATCATTTTAGTATGTAAGATTTTGAAGTATGAGGAGATGGTGTGACCATTAAGGTTGTTAGATAGAGGATATGGAGAAAATATAATAAGAGCGGAAAATAACAAGCCCTGATGAAGTAAACAATAAATAACCGAAACGTAGGTATAGTTGTATTCAGTGGCGGATGTATATGGGAGGAGGACCCCCCCCCCCTTAATTGGACCTGAATTCACATCAGATAAAGGTATTCTTTGCCACTTTAAACAATAAACAAATTTTTTTAATATGTAATACGGTAATTGTTGATTATCTATTTTATTTAAAAGATAATATTTATAAAATTTGTTGTGAAATCATGATTCTCAAACAGAATTGCTTCCCAGGTCCCTCCCCGGTTAGCCCCCCCAACCCTTGACTACGGTCTAGATCCGCCACTGGTTATTTACATAACAAGCCCTCAACAATGTAACATACAAACTTTATTTTATTCAAAAAAAGAGCCACCATATTGTGACTGTAGCAACATGAGCGCATGCTTCACAAGTGTCTTCCATTGATGCGATCGCGCACGCGTGTTAACGACCTCCGCCACTCCGCCGGGCGTCAATGGGATTCCACGCAACACGAGCCTCTCGTTGCCCGCCGCCACTGCTGTCGCGTTCGCCACGCATGGCGCATGCGCTAACGCCTCTGCCCCTCCCCCTCCCCCTCCCCTTCGCATACACCCCGACGGTGTCCTTTGGGGAATCCCCTCGCGACGCGATGGATCAGGACTCCTTCGGTTACGAGTGCGGTTGCGAGGAAATTACATTTGTCAAAACGAATTGGGGGTGAAGGAAATGCAGGATAATAAAAAAAAAGTCTGGAAGTACTAATTATTTACAGGGTTGTTTGGTTTGAAATATGGGTTTAAACCATGCTTGTACTTTTTTATTTTGTTGCTGCTACTTTTTAATTCTATATTCTTAAGTACCTAGGGTTTTGTCTGAAATTAAAAAATGGAAACGCTCGAGTTTATTGGAGACTATTTATCCACCAACCAGTACTAGTAATCAATGTGATTTATATAATTTCAAATTCTTCTTTGCTGTAACTTTACGATAAGGTGAATAAAGAGGTTTTGAGTATTTTTATGAGATAAATTAAACTTTCATTGTGTTAAAACACATTTTCTCTTGGTGTTCTCTGTATCATATTTTTGCATTTTAGTTTATTATTTCTTGATCAGGGTTTGGAGTCATTATTAGAGGTTTTTATTACACAGAAGGAATTGAGTAATATGCATTAATTAACCCGGGAAGAAATGAATTTATTCAGATCCAAACACATTCCATTCCCTACAGAAAAGGAAATAGCCGTACAAACGTAACGAGTATTTATCTAGCGGGAATATAGCGAACTGCAACGTGTAACACTGGGTGGAAAAAATAGAACAAGGAATAAAGTAATTCGCTCGGTTATTCTATCGTTACTCTATCGTTAGCGAAAACCTGTTTTTGAAACCTTGTAGGTAATATGAATAGCGATGCCTAAATAGTATGCGATGGTCTATAATTCCGTTTCTTTGAAGTATTTTGTTCCATAATGATTTCAAACCTACCAATTTTACCGTTTTGGCGATTGCGTGCTTAAGATGAAAAACATTCGGAAATTACCATCGGAAGAATGAGAGTATAACGAGGAAAAATACACACAAATATTTCAATGGTGCTGTAAAAACAGATTATATGTGATCGGTTTTCCTCCAGACAATAAAAATTCTTAAAACCTCTTGAGTAACTAATACTTCATTACTGGGATGGGCGTCACCTAGGGGAGAAAAGTGGAGAGTGGGAGTCTGTCTTGTTAATTTTTATTTCCTTGTCTATTCATCTTTCTTAAACAACGTATCGAGTTGATATTGCTAGTTAGGAGAACACAGAATGCAAATACGACTCATAAGGTAACAAATTCATTCCGTATTTCGTTTACGCATTCAAAGATTAATTCTTGAAGAATACAAATGTTTGAATAGTTTTACAATTTAAGTCCATATCTTAAATCTATACAGAAAAATAAACTATACGACCTTTATCGAATTCCGCACAATACTATTGTATACATGATTGGAAAGTTGTGTTTCTTAGAAAGTCAGAATAATTACACAGGTACACACAATTTGGTCTGCTTCAAGGACTAGACATAGGAATCCGATTCCGGGGCGGGAATTGTTCCATCACCCTCCATCTCTATTGAAACTGCGAAAAGGCGCCATGAAATTCAGAAAATACGGATTTAAAAAACTGATGATTCCATGGAGACCTCAGAGACTATTAGTGGCCTTGCGGCTCTCAAATTTTCTGTTACCTCCAGTCTTTTAGCTGCGTTACTCTCTCAAGATACTCCTTCCACTCTGTGACTTGCAGCCGCACATGAGTGATCGAATGGGGGGTTTACCTCCCGGGCAAGGCTTAGGAGCATGCCCACAAAATAGTATGGTATTGTCTACAATGATGCCGACAATAAACAGGTGTGCTGAAGCAATTCTGAATTCAGCAGTCTCCTTGTGGTCAAAGGTTAAAGATAAGTCCTCAGTCCGTCACAGTCGACATACCAAAATACTGCCGGTTCTAGGAATAGGCTGATGTAGTCAGTAGCATCTGAATAGGAACTCTAAATTCTGCTGACACGAGTAAAACACCCACGTGTCTACAGCAAGAGGGAGAGTCGACAATCTCGCAATACCGGCATACTTAAACGTGGTCTTCTGGCTCCTACCTCATTACTATTATTTCGCCGCGAGTACTGTAAAATAAATTTGGCACAGTTCACACGTCGGAAACTAGAATCCGTTCGTTAACCGAGTTTTACTCATCGTTGCCGTTTTACCCCCCCCCTCCCTCCCACCGCGTTATCCATTGAAATCAATACGGAGGTAGATGGGAGGGGGAGGATAGCGAAACCTTATTAAGGGCACTCATTCAAAGAGCTGGGAAGCTTTCCGCTGTGTTTCAGCAGGTAATTTCCAGTCGAAGTTCCTGTTGTTTTTAAACGTTCTCGAGGCTTCTTGCAGAACACGTTTCGGCATGGAATTACTCTTCTTGCTTCTTTTCTCGCGATCCAAGATGAGAAGTTCAAGATGCACTTGAAACAATTTCAACGTTTTCAACTTGATTTGAATATAGTTTTCATACTTCCCGATATCCAAGAATATGCGATTGATACAGTAAACATTTTATAAAGGGGATGAAATATATTTAAAGATAGTCTAAATAGTTAGGAATTGTTTTTACATTTATCTTTGAAGATTAAAAGCACCCCTTTCTTCAGTATGAGTTACAACACACGGCGTTGTAAATAAAAATGCAATGTATTAATGAAATGAAATCTTCTAGAGTAGAATAAATAAATTATATTCCGGAGAAAAGCATTATAAAAGAATTGTCTCTAAAACAATTACCCCAAAAATTGTTATAAACAAGTTTATTGACCCAAGAAACTGTTACAAACTGCGTATGTGGAATAAACTAATTCACTCTCCGGAAGCAAGCAAGGAACCATCTCATCAATTTCCAATCAAAGAAAGTGGCAGATTTAACATTTCTGGACCCCAAGGCAAAATCATGTCATGCGTTTCCCCAAAAATAAAAACCAAACTAATTAGCTACTTGTTAAAATAAATACAGAATATTAACGAATTTCATTTTAATAGTATATGAAAGAACATCTTTTTAACAAGCACGTAGGTTACTTTTATCATTTCTTTTGAAATATTTTGAATCATCGCTATACTTCTTTACCAATCGTAAATATTAAATTCACTTAAAATTCGAGATTACAAACGATTGTAAATTGATATTATAAAACCGATTTTTTTTGTAGACAATTATTAAATATATTTCACAACGTTTCAGCAGTATTTTAATAAAAATAAAATAAATAAATGGCTACAAAAAAGTCGGTCTTATAATATCAATTAAATTGTGAAGTTTTGAGTGAAGTTTTCTGTCGATTCATATCAGTTATTAAGTCATGTGAACAAGCTATTTCAAGGAAACAGATAACATTGGAATATTTCATTCACTAACCATAACCATGTACAAAAAATCTTTTACGAAGGTTTGATGTGACTCTAATTGAAATAGCCATAAATAATTTATATTTTATCAATACATGTTCTAATACATGTATACCCTCATTCTTATTCACGAATTTCGTGTGATAAATGAAAAATATGTTGTAATTGTCCAAGTTTCGATAAAAAAGTCAATGAATTTGTCATAGAATTATCAATTACAAGTTTCAAATACTCGATCAATGAAGTGGATAACAAAGAAATGGGAGACTACTTATTGCCATCAAACCGTATTTCAGGAAAGTGTATTATATCTAAATTTACTCACTATACACTCTTCCAGTTCTTGAAAATACAGTTTTTGTGATAATAAATTTTCTGTGTTTGATATGCGGGTAAAGAGCAAAGAAAATTTTGCCGAACAGTTTTAAGATATGAAACTATTGAGGTGGAATTGAGAAAAGTAGCATATTAAATAGCTGAATTTTATTAGCGTTTGAACTTTTTCTTCGACATAAATGTCAGAAATTCGACATTTCAGATTTTAAAAAAAACCTGATGACATAACAGGTTTGTGGAATCTTTTTCGACATTGTAGATAAATTAGGAATCTATTTCAACACACGTTTTGACTACTACTTACATTTATTGTTAGATGAATGTATATAAATAAATATTATTAATAATACTGGCAAACACAAAAATATTGTGTTACAAAGACTAGACCTATGTGTCCTTATGTATTTTAACGAGCTGAATCCGAATCTGGGACCAGAATAACTGCAGCTCGCGAAAAAACACATTTGAATACAGAAAATACATATCTAAAAACAGCTATGAACAATTCAGAATTCGGATTCAAATTTATCGCATCAATATATATAATTATTCAAGATAAAAAAAATTATATATATATATATACAAATAATTTTTCATCTTGAATAATTTTGAATGCCAGGTGAAATGCTCCCCTTCTCCCAAATGGGTCCGCCCTTGACGCGAGAACGAAGTAAAACCCGTCCCGACACACTGTGCTTCGGCGTGGCTTCTCCAGCGCGGGGCAGGATTGCAACGAGTTTCCCGTGCGCGCGCCCTTCAAGGGCCCAGCAAGCGAGCGCGTTGAAAGGGCAGGGGGCTGCGCTTCCCTTGCGGCAGGGGTTGAGGGGAAGGCGACCCTCCCTCGAGGGATGTCGCGGAGACGGGACGGCGTTAAGCCAATTGGCGCTCGGGGCCATAAGCACGGCCTCCTCGATTGACGATGACGGCTCGAACAGTCCCCGGCCAACGCGACGCCGCGCGATGAGCAGCGTCTATTGTCAGCTACCCCCCCCCACCTCCTGTCCCTTCAATAACCACAGCAGTAACATATGTAACACAACAGAGAACAGCTTTTAACTCTCTCGAAAGTGTGTAAAATCAAGGGGGAAAAGTAACTTACGAGAAATTCATATTGTCTTACAACATAAAAATTGTTCAAAGAGCATCAGTGCGTGACCATGCAGACGACAAAAAAAACAAGATCAAAGTGCCTGAAGACAGTGGTGACTTTCTACGCTCCAAGGTAGAAATCATTGCATCATGAGCACCCTTTAAATAAGAGCGAGAACAGTTAGTTGGTACAATATCTAAAGAATATTTAACATTATTTGAATTAGATTACAAGAGTTTAGATATTTAAGAAATACATGCTGTTATCAGTTATACCAAAAATATTGCTAATAATTTGGTACTATTAAAATCACTCAAAAATTGTATGACACTGCTGCCCGCAGGCCCAAGCCATGTGGACCTTTATGTAAATCTGCTTCCAATAAATTTGTAGGGTTTTCAATATCAAAAGACTGAAAATTTTGACAATGTAAAGTGAGAACGACGAAAGGTTCGAAACATTTTTTTTTAATATTCCAAATCTGTTCTAAACAAATAAAACTAGTCTTTACGTATTAAAAAGAAATAGTACTAAAGAGTTTCCTGTCTTAACTGAGNTATCTGTTCTAAACAAATAAAACTAGTCTTTACGTATTAAAAAGAAATAGTACTAAAGAGTTTCCTGTCTTAACTGAGCTAAAATTCTTCAAAACCATACCTTATTCTCTCTTCATTGTGTAATCTGCATTCACTATTTTATCACAAACAATTAAAGCAGTCTCACATTTTAAAAAAATAGAACAGAAAAATGTTTCCAAAATATTACGAAATAATTTTCACAATAGTGGCGTACGTTTCTTTCAATGGGTGGGAAAAGGTCTGAAATTGTCAGTTTCTATGGACGCGTCTTTCTCTGAACGTTAATGAAGCGAACCTTCTCCACCGTAAAACACAAGCCGAACACCGTTGGTATTGAAATTCTTTACTACTAAAGTTTAGAGAGTATTTTGTGTTTCATGAGTACATCCAACATTGTTTGGTCTTTAGTACTGTCGTAATTTATAGTCGTCGTCCAGTGTGTTCTGAGAGAAGAGATCAATCGTATTTGCTCATCGACTGAAATAATAATTGATCAAAGAAACTGCGGGAACATCAAACAGCGAATGAGATTCGTTTGTTTCAGACGCTGACCTCCAACGACTCCCATGAAACTCCGCATTCACAACTCCAATCGCAATCAATCGATGTTTCGGTGATCGAAATTGCCCCGCGCAGAATGGATCTGAACCGATCATTACGACCCACTGTTACGACCGCCTTGTCAACAGCTTCAAACGGCGACGAACAAGATTTTAATATAGCGAAATAAAGACGCGTTGTTTTTCTTCTTTTTATTAAGAATCGCTTCGGTAGACATTGACGATATTGCGCGAAGATCTTTACAGAATAAAAATCTCGTGGGTCGCTTTAGGAGTTTATGCGACTACAAAGGAAACGCATAATTCTTTTTTTCCATGCTCGATAAAAAATAACTGTCAACTTTCGAAACATTCAGAGTAACGAGAATTTGAAACGAGTTTCTGCGTTTTATTCACCGTTTCGAGCAATTTCCAATCGTCAATTGAGTTCCCAAAACCTGATACATATCTTGGAGTAACGATGCAAACTAATGGACATAATTGTTCATCTCTTCACGTAAAATGTTGAAATTTCAATCTCCTTTCAATGATGTTTTACACAGGAAAACTATTTGTATATATGGACTAAATGATAGAGTTGGTTTTAGGTTATTTAAATTTCCCCATTTAATTGTATTGAAATCAATTAATGTTATTGATGAATAACATCGAATTAATTTCTTATCACTTACGGGACAGTAATTTTTCAGCAAAATATACGCTGCGTTATTTCAATTATTAATCTTATTCGTTTTACGAATAAGTTAATATAAATTCCTCTACTCCATATCACTTCATTGGATTCCTCTTAAGTATTTCTGATATTAAAATGTGACAAGCGCTCTTATTTACTTATTCCTCGTAAAGAATGAGATTAAAGACCAAATAAAATAATCGTACGTTTTAACGTGATAAAATGCGCTTATCTTCATTTTGGACAAAATGGGTATGAGCGGAAATTCAGATGATTGAGTCTGTAGCTTAGGAATTATTCATTAATCATTATGAATCTATGAATACGAATAAATAAATAATTTTGTATTCATGAGTGAATAGATTCTTTATTACTAACTACTGTTCACCACTTGGAGAATCATAAATGAATTTAATGACTTACTTATTAATACTTACTAATAACTCACATCATACTTCTAATGTGACTACTGTGTTTCAAAACCAAGTACTGCGGGTAATTGGTGAAAGATTCTTTTAACAATTCGTAACAATAAAATAATATGTCCATTGACGATACAACTAGCATACATGTCCATTGACATATATATAAGGTTATTACGAGTAAAACAGTTGTGATTGTTTGGAACAAATATGTTACGGTACATTTTCGGTGATATGTTTGAAGATCATATTTTCTTGATGTAATATTTGGGAATTTAGATAATCGGGTATCGGGATTTGTATGGAACTTGTCTCGAATAATTTTGATGCATTGCATTTGTTATAGAGAAGTGGAATGTATACGTCGTAAGGAATTTCATATGTAATCCATTACCGAATTCCACGTTTGTTTACCGTTTTCTTCCTCGCAGACAAAAGAGGACAAGACATTCTAAATGCCTCGAAATGTAGCATCTCAAAATCGCCGCCATGGCAAACACTTAAAATTAATGACGTGTCTTAACTTGAGCCAACTCGGCTCGTGAACACGAAACAGGGGATGCCAGCTCCTGCGGATCCAATACAATAGGACGAAAAGGAGACGGATTGGCTGCATCCCAAAGACCAAAATAATTAGTACGTGGACGCGCGGAATATAAGATGGGGCGTTAAATCATGTCGCTCGACGAGGTATATGTGCTCCTCACAATATTTTCATTCGTGGAAAAGGCAAAGAATCAGTGGACCAATTATTACATGACTAACATACATGACATCGAAGCCACTTTTCCACCTGATCTCTAACTTCTTGAATTTATCAAAAATGTTTTCCACGTAGAGCCTTTATAAGGGCTCCAAATAAATGGAAGTTCGACGGGGCGAGGGCGAGGCTGTTGGGGGGATGTGGAAGGATCTCCTACGCCAGTTTTTGAAGTGAATCTAGAGTTAGGTGGACCGTAACTGGACGCGCGTTGTCGTGAAGCAAAGTCACACTTTCATCAAGCATCCACGACGTTTCGTTCGAATGGCCTTACAGTGATGTTCTCGACTTACAAATTAATACTGGCTGTTGATAGTTCGTTGATCTTCGAGATAATCACAATAAATTCCTGCGAATCCACAGCATGACTTTGCCTGCAGGCGGCTGGGTCTTGAATTTCTTCCGAGTGGGAGAACCCGTGTGTTTCCACTGAAGGTTTTGCCGCTTAGACAGATTGACATTTTCATTCGCGGAAAAACGAAGAATCGCTGGATCAAATATTACATGACTACCATACATCACATAGAACGTGGAAGGTGAATACTAGAAGTGAAGAAGAAAGGAAATTTGACACTGGACAATTGAACAAATTATAAACGTGACGAAACAATACACACCATTATGGAAGAATATGCAGGAAGGTTGTTAAGCGTGAGGAGAGCAATAAAACAAGACGGAACAGAATAAATGACGTCAGCCAACAGGTGCAGCCTTAAAAGGCAAAAACTGATAAGATACAACGTAATTCAAGAGATGAAGGATCAATGGTAAATGATAAATACCATAACGGAGTATAAAGAAAAAGGATTGAGTATCGCTGGTAATAAGCGGACAGCTATGGTACAGAGAGTTGAGAAGTAAAGAAAATTAGAAAACAAAAAGTAATTGTCATGTAATATATAGAACTATTCGATCTTCAGATGCGTGCGATTGGCATGCTAATGGAAAATAAAAAATAATAATTTTCTTTAAAAAATTTATAATCATTTTTCGTAAGTTAATTATTTGCAACAGACACCGCACCGCCCTGGTATTGTTAGGGTCTGATGATGACTAATGTTCGATTGAAAGAGCTCTCGCCAACAAAGAAGTGCTAAATCAGTTTTCATTCTAATACATCCTCGGGTAAAATAGCAAATTTTTCATCATACAGAATCTCTCAAACCTCGTCAAAAATTGGAGGGATGATAGAACACACTACTACGTTCCAGAAACACTTAAGTAATAAGGTTCGGAGGAGATAAATAACAAGAGAGTAACAACGCAAGACAGAAAGGCGAGTAAAACGCTATAAATGAGGAATTGAAAAAATGGATAAAAGTATTTCAAGTTCAAAAACAAACAAAAACAGATTATTAAAGTTCAGCCCACGGTTGAATATTGGCCTTGTTACACGGTCATTTCAGTCTCCTTTTCACTTGATCTGTCCGTTTTACCTGTGTGTAAACACGCCCAACTGACAGGAGAAATGAAATGAAGACGGAGAACGGAGAGAATGTGCTACTTTTATTTGTTTCTTTTCAATTCTTACAAGGTCTGTGTGAAAACAGGAGTCATGCATCAGTCTCCGTTTCAGTCCGGGGCCGATTCTACGCATTTTGCCGCCCTGGATATTTCGCTATCTTCGAAATTCACGTTATCTATATATTAATATATAAATGCGTAACGCGAAAGTCTGTTTGCTACCTGATCACTACTAAACCACTGAACCGATCGTGATGAAATTTGCCAAGGAGATAGTTGAAATGTCCAGGATGAACATACCCGTAGGCTAAATTTTAATTTTAGATTGTGTCATAATAAAAATATATATGGTTTTTTACTATAAATGTCGTTAAAATCTGAAACGGTGCACAGTGGTTCAGGATCCGCAAAAGCTGGCCACGATGAAAAAAATAAAGTTGTTATATATGATATTTTAATGGTGTGTAGGATGAAGTGATGTTTCAGGGACCAGAAAACAATGTTGGTTTTTAGATAGGTGCGTTGGTGTGCATACAATTAAGGGAAAGAGTGGACGTTTCGTACGGTACAAATGCAACGTAAGTGATTAAAAAAAATGTTAGGTCCTTTTAGATTCGTGTAAAAAGTATGATATTCGCCCGATTTCGAATTGGAAAAAAAGAACTCTTCGTAAAATAGCATGGGCAATCGGTATGTAGTTTTCAAAACATCAAAATCGCCTCCAAAAAGAGACAATTTGCAACAATTTTGAACACAAAAAATGACGAATTTCAAGAATAAATTTTACTTTCAAATACATCAAAGTAAAAAGTTCAGCAGAGTTCTGATTTGTTGTTAACATGGAGAGTAGATCATAGTATTACAAAATTTATTGCCAATTTCCAGCTGCGACCATCTGCGACCCCGAAAGTCTGTTTGCTCGAGTAAATAATAATATGGAGATGCTTACAACGTTTTTTATATTTACTGGAATGTTCTCAACATATCATTTTAAAATAAGAAAAATATTAATATTTGCCAAGAAAATTGTTAATAATATTAGTACATCAGGAGTTGTATAAACTCTTGTAATGAGAGTGACATACTTGAAATTAAAGCATTTTTTAATATTTATTGACCATAACAATTAATGATGCATATATTGTTTAGATAATGTAAATAAAATTAATTAAACAATTGCCAGTTCATTCGATCTTAGATAAAACATTTGTATCTCCTTCGCAAGGGTGCGTTGACGCATTCAATGTCAGGCAGTTTCTTTTCCTTCATTCACTTTCCCATGAAATTTCTGGTCATTGTGATTACAAAGATTTGTCTTTATGCACAACGTATGTTAAATTATTGATACATGATGTCGCGTAGGAAAGAAAGGGCTACACAGCCATCAAGTTGATAATCAATAAATAGAGCGAATAGATATAAAACAGAGAAATATATTATTCCTAAAATAATTATCTAGTGCCTTTATTTAGGAATCATGAATACCTTTCGTTCTCATTTCCACTTTTTTCTCATCTTAAACAATAGTGGCATTATGGATACGAAGTTCTCGTCTCCTTGTAGAAACCTGTCATCAGTTGACCATTTTCCCTTCCGCTCGCATGACGTATTAGTCATCATAAACCAAAAGTGGAGTATTATTAGTTTTCATTTTTTTAAATTTTCATTATTTAATTTGTTTTCATGTGGAATGTACCCCCTTTCCTACCACTTAACCTCTACTCCTCATGTCCTCCTCCTCAATTGTCATTTGAAGCTATGATGCAATGTCTGTAAAAATGTAATGAACCAAAATCAACTGAATTATCTGAACTTGATCAAACGTTTTACAAAAATAGAGTAGTTTTACAAAAATATTTCTTTTTGTCTATTTTGTCAGCGGTAAGTGCCTAAAAACGACTGAATAACATTCTAACATTTCAAATAATATGTTTAGTTCTGTAAATAATTTTTCAAAAAGTAATATTTTCTTTCAAGAATAGTTGCCAAATAAAAAAAAATATTTCATTTTGAACATTGTTTTGTAGCTGCAAAAGATATCAATCATTATTTTAAAGTCTGTAATGCAAATATATTGAAAACTCCTTTAAAATAGGGAAAAAGTAATGTTTTTTGTATTGTTTAAAAGTAAATCATTTTTATTATATATAAATATTAATACGTTTATTATACATTACATAAATGAGGGATTAACTATAAAAATGCTTTAGAACGTACATGTAAATCTCTTTCCTGCATTTTAATACTTTTTCATTACATTTGTCAGATCAATATTAAAATTACTGATACATTGATATAGTAATAATGATAACGGATATTCGTCTGTCTTATACAATATTGTTTAATAAATATGAAATATTGGCAGCATAAGTCGATAAATATAATTTAATTAGCGCTACTGACAAAGCCATAGCAGAGGTGAATATGGATCAATAAGTACAATAAAATGCTTTGTAGAATTGTTTATAATACAGAAATGTTTGAAGGAGGAAAATATAAAAGGAGAAGCAGAGCAAAGACGCTATTAGACTGCCTTCATTCATGAGCTACATTACTATCTCATACATTTATCAACACTGTGCTTGAGCACCAAATATAAGCCGTGACGGATCGAGACCGTAATGAAGGGGGGGGGGATAACCGGGGACAATTTNAAATAAAATACATCAAATAAATTATTAACAATTGACATTCTTGTATTATTAATAACAATAATTATTATAACTAATAACAATTATTAATCTCGTCACACTTTTACGGACTGAACTGAGAACTGAACGGATCCTGTTAAAACATACATCCTTCCGGAATGAAATGAAATAAAAACGGACAGCTAGACTGAAACAGACGGAGACTGAAATGGCCTGTAACAAGGACTTTAATAGTACTTGTAATGATTATTTCACTTCATTGTGAGTAAATTAATTTACTTTACAAGTTTCTTAAGCAACAAAAGGAAAATACAATATTTGTACATACCGGAAAACCCAAAGTACATTTGGAAAGGTTGGAGCTAAGAACACATAATGTGAACATTATTCGCACAAAAAAAAACCACAGAAAAATTAATTCGTCTACAATTAACGTCCATTATATAATCTAATTAAATAAATAATGCAAGAGCTTACGACCTTTTATGACTTTTATGACTTCGCTTTTGAAACTGACGAAGACTTGAAATGAAAGTCGAAACGTTGTGAGTTTTTATCACAAAATATATAAAACGTTTCGTCCATAAAAGGTCATAATTTTTGCATTATTTATTTAACAGAAAAATTAATGTCATGAACGTTACTTAGAACAAACAAACAAGAAATAAGGCAAAGGTATGGATTACATACACGAACAAGATTTTATTTTGTTTTTTAGATTTCGGGTAATTTTTATTTAATTGTGAATTACGAAAAATACAAATAATAAATTACATCATAGTTATTAAATATTGAACGTGTTGTCTTTCCTGAACTGTTATTTTTAACTTTATGTTACCAACGTCACATTTGAGGCTTCCTGAAAGAAAAATATTAATTTTCACTAACAAATCTTTTTTCAAATCAATCAACTTGATTGCAATGAAATACACAAACTCAAAAAAGTTTGAATACAACAAACGTTGTTGAATACTCCCTGCAATAAACGTAGGGATTAAAAAAAAAAGGTTTGTTCCACCTGTAGTGCACACACAACACGCCAGTATTTCTTGTTTATAACATTCTCACGTATACTTCTCGCGTTCTGATATTTGTTCGTAGAACATGACTAAGCTTTAGTGTGATTTAAATAACAATGTGGTTGAAACACAAAGAAAATTGCAAAAATTAAAGTGCAAGTGTTTTGCAAACCAATTCTTATTTGTACTGGAGACCTGTTCTAAAATATACAATGTAATACCTGTCATAAAGAGTGTGCTAACCAACCCTTACGAATAAATCATTCAACGTCAAACAAGCATTTTCCTACGACTTATTCGACTAAAAAATATTCAGATATTGCGATATTGTTTTCAACATTTTCTTACGACTTGTTGTATTGTATTTCTAGAAACCTGAAAATGGGTTTTACTTCTACAAGAGAGAATGATAAACGTTGATTGACAAATTTTCACACGTAATCATTTCTAAAAGTGACATAACTACAGAAACCAAAATGTTAGAGTATAATATAATTTCAATTAGGACCCCGAATAGATATTGGCCAATATTCTCAAGGAGGTGGGGAAATAAATTTTCATTTATAGCTCTCGATATAATCTCTGCTTCTTCAGTGTCAAGTGAAAAAAAAGTTGGATTATTGTAGTAAAATTAAATCATTCCTCCTCCCCTCGACAAAAAAAAAATCTTGGGCTCATGGTCATGGTCTGAAGTCGATCCAAGTGTATACCATTTCATTTAACACACGCACAAACGAAGTGTATTGTAAAATTAGATATACCATTAATTTTGACGAAAACACACACAAAACTATCAAATACATTTTAGTATTGTTTCTTCTAACTGTTCCTATTTGTTTTTGAGTCACAATTAACCTTTCTAAATCCTCTTGTGTGTAAATATCTCTCCTTTAACATTTTGGGAATATTTTCAGAATATTCGATCCAACCCTCCCCACCTCCAGTCATCACCAACTCATCCTGGCCTGGGTATTTTTCCAGTTTTCGCCCGAGTAGCGGTGGATTTTTCCTGGGTGGGACTGTCATAATTACCTTTGTTTTATTAAACTCGAACTTTTACTGCACAATTACTACAATTTATTTTGGAATAATAAATAGATAACTACGTATTTATTAAATAATTTCTTTATAGATATTAAATCCACCTCTGCCTCAGGGCCCTTGATCGGAATATATGGGATCGTCACTTGCTTGTTTCCGGAGAGTATCTAAGTTTATTGTCCCCCACGTTATAAGCAGTTTGCAACTGGTTTTTTGACAATTAAGTTTATACTTGTATGGTATCCTCTGACTGAGCTCTTAATTCTGTTCTTCTTTGAAAGGCTAAATGGATTCATCTCACGGAAGGATAGAAGACGAATGGATGGATCGTCTCTAAGTAGCGGTACGAATGAAACTATTCGTAGCCGGGATAATAATTTAAGGTGAGATTTAATGATTTTGTTAATAATTCATACTTCCATATATACATACACCCACCCACACACCCATATGTGTGTGTGTGTGAAAGTGTGTCAGTCTGGTTTCTACCTTTTCACGACTAAACCACTGAAACGATCGTGATGAAATTTGGCAACAAGATAGAAGAACATGACCAAGAAGAACATTGGATAACTTTTCTTTTATAAATGTGTGGAAAGCAAGATAGAAAATAATTTATATGTTGATGAAGACGGGGGGGGGGAATTTCTGTATTCGCTCACGCTGTTTAAAAAGAGATAGGTGAGAACTATTAGTTGCAATATTGTTCACCTCAAAAAGTTCTGCAGAAAAGTCCGAGACAGCATGTATCTACAAAGGTTAACCAAAATTATCGAAAAAACATTATTAAAAGTAAAAGTCTTAAAATGTTTCAAATTAAGACAATAATTTAAGAAGAAAAACCTGAATCATCATCAAATTTAATGCGTTCTTTGTTTAGCGCATTTAACACAGATAATAATCGTCTTTAAATCGTAAAGTGAGGACGAATAGTTAGGATTTTACCAACGTTTTATGAAATGGTGCAGCCACATTGCCGCCGTTGTGTCTTCCTCGGAAGCGAAAATTCGACTTGTGGCGGCTTTCAGCGANAATAGAGACACTGATGCTATAGTCAGTAGGACCACCATTGGGATTCGAGGAGGAGGGTTAAACAACCCTAGTAGAACTCCCATGGGTGGAGTGGGAAGGGAGACTTATGTACAAATGTTTAATCGTAAAATACCGGTTTAATTCAGAGATTTCGAGGCCTTCAGATAAATCGTAACATAATGCCGAATAAATATAGGTTCAGGACATATGGGGTAAAATACCCGTAATTCTCCTAAGGGTGGAGTGGTGTGCTAGGCTATTTGGTGACGTTTCGGCTGATTTGTTTCTCTGACGGACATTACTAGGTAGTGTAATATATGGTCATTGGTACGATGAAATGCGAATCAAACATTAGATATGGAGAACGTATATAATTGCTGACCTCGTAATTTCTTCATAATTTATAAACTCAGAAAAGAATGGACTCAAGAGAGGTCCTTTTACGGTAAAAGGCAAGTAAATGGGAAAATAACAATGTAGTCCGTTGAGCTGTTTCATACGGAGATGAAACTCGAAGACGATAACGAAAAATCTCCCAATAGGCTTGATTATCACTTTTTCATTTGAACGAAATAAGCAATTTGTGGATAGAAGGCACTTGTACGACATGTACTCATTATAAAGTTCCACATGCAATTAAAAATACAAAGACCCTTGCAGTGAAATTCATTAGTATAGTGATACAATTTAATTATTCTGGCCTTTAGCGTCGATTCCGTCATCATTCCATGGTTGATGCTTCATCTGTGGCAACAGATTAATCTCTAAAGACAGTTCCGCGGTTAACATCTCAAATCGATGAGATTGGATCAAATGTTTTTTCTATCAGTCCGCCCGGAAAGAAATGTTTTTAAGTTCGTATGCTTATATCTTAGTATTATTACGTGCGTACTTGTATGCAAATAAATGAAATGGTTACTTTCTCTTGTTGTAAATTTGATTTCTTTCTGTATACCCCTCTAAAATATGAGTAGAGTAAGTCTAATAACATCATTAATTGTGATACTCTCGTCTTAAGGAGTACTCGACACCGAGTTCTAGCGATACTTAGCGATAGTACCCATTTGTTATATAACATTTGATATTCTATTAAATATACAGTTTTTGTATATATAGATATTTTAACACGGAGCTATTGTAATTCTTTTTGTACGGGGGGGGGGGGGATACTATGATTTTGCCTTGGGGCGCAGAATTAATAAATCCGCCACTGTCTAGGACCCTTGATCGGAGTTGATGGGGTGGTCCCTTGCTTGTTCACGAAAAGTAAATTCATTTACTGTCCTCCACGTGATCCTAAGCAGTTTGCAACACCTTTTTTGTCAGTAAATTAATGGAAATATATGAGTTTTTGTTAATTTCTCAGATACCCGTGGAGTATCGATCCCATGGTAGCCGATATCACGTGAGTCGATACCGATACCCGGGATTAATACTTCGAACCCTCTGACGTAGTCCCTCAAATGTGTAGCTTTCATTTCAATGTCCCAATTCATAAATCTGTGACAATTGGAAAGCCCTCCTTCTTCTATCCATTCTATTAATTCGCCACTGCCTTCCACCCCATGTAGATCCTATCGCCCCATGTAGATACGCTTCAATAGCACGCTATATTTTCCCATTTACAAATACTCACTTGAGATAAAAATTAAAAAAGACGAGTTTCCTCGGACGCTGAGCGTGTCCGGTGCGGAGACGGGGGTTGCGACGCCGAGTGCTGCGTGTAGGGGTGGGGGAGTGGGGCGCAGCAGGAGGGAGGCTATTTTTAGCACCCGCGTGCGTGGACACGTGCTTCCTCCCGCAATGCTTTCGAACACTCAGGGTTGGGCAGCGCACTCCCTTTCCGGGCATGTCAAGACGTGACGCGCACTCCGAGGGGGTCACCAAGACGAAGGGGCACCGAAAATATTGAGCTCCAGAGCTGATGAAACGACTTTTACCAATAACATCAACATAAACAATAGCATATGTGTTAATGTTTTCGCTGGGGAAAAATGGAAGTTAATGATTATTAATCAAGTTTTTGAAAAATATAGATACTAGTGCATTCCTTTCATACTTTTTGAGGAGTGTTAAGAATTGTACTGAGCCAGAGACACCAGTAATAACAATATTGAGGGAGATAGCAAATTCTCCCGTATCATTTTATTTCTGATATAAAAAAACATGCATAACATTCCTTTTTTTTAGAGTTACTGGTTATCCAAATGAAATATTTTTGAAGCATATTTATAACACAAGAATTACATTTATTTATATTTTTTTATTATTATGAAACCAACTGGAATAATAAGAGAACTCAGTATTGCACTAAAAATATTTTATTTTTATACACAACTCTCGGCAATAATAAGAAAAATAATTTATCTATCTGACACATTAAATTTTTGATTACTGATAAGTGGAAACACATTCTTTATGTATTATTTTATCAATAACGTCAATATAAACAGTAAATAAAAAATAAAGAAGCGACCCAATTCATTGAAGAGACCCTATACTTACAATGAAACCCAAATTATCACTTCATAACCTCTCGACCCTAGTTGTGGGTCATCATCGGATTTTGTGTAAAAATATTCATAACGCTATTTGTGAACCGCACTTGATAATGACTCCAAACTGAGGTCGAAACTCAGAGAAGTTTTAATTTGTGTTTTAAAGTAAGACTGCTGACAGAATAAATGTTTTAAAAGAAATTTATAAACATTGTTTTTTTAATGTTAACCAACTAAATATTATTTATAAAGTGTTATTATGGTGGTCATTGGACATTCTGAAGGGATATATCACTTTTGTCTTTTCCTATGTCTTGTCGGCGATTTTACTGTGACTTTGTCATTGGCATCTTTGTCGGAGAATAGATGTAAAACTAACAATGGCAGGTCATGCTATTCACGAACGGAGTCGGGCAGTTTCACAATTTATTGTACTTTCTTCAAAATAATTTTTTGTTACGAATTAGTCCGTCCTTACTAGTTTTTACCATTCACAAACTAACATGCAAATTCTTCATATCTTCAATTTACCACCACTTGAGAAAAACAAAAGAAAATGAACGTCAGTACTACCCCCGGCTGCATTTTCAAAGCGAAGATGAGACATGAGTTGTGTGAAGAGAAACACGTCAAAATGTGACACGTTTGTAGTACACTAACAATAAATGTGGTTTTAACTATTAGACGTCTCATGGAAAAATGTATATTAAGATACCTCAATCCAATTAAAATTTAAATGCTGAAGGACTATCCAAAAATAAACTAATTGTCTCTTACGACCGTTTTTGGGGGATCAATATATTTTTATTGCGTTTTACTGCAACGCCTGGTTTCAATTCGTGATTTGAGTCGTGGTCAGGTCTAAAGAAATTGTAACTTAACGAGAAACATTTACGTAGCAACAGAACAATTGAACATGCCACTAAACGTAAAAATTAACTCGATATATGTTTTTGAAAAAGCAGGAATCACACGAACACGTCTGAAAATACTGAAGATAGATCTCCACTCAACACTTGTATGTGTAATATCTCCATGAAAAAGAATCAGACATTTCTCGCTCCGTTTTCCCAATTTTTCATCATTTGTGATCACGAGAAAAGAATCTCTCGCGAGAGGAAACAGCGTCGGTGGATACCAATGCCGCCACATCAAAGTTGACTGAAGAAGAAGAAGAATGAGGCAGACATCAAATGCTAAGGATTGATGTTCTACTTGCATTCTCCTGCAAGAGGATTCTATTTTCGTAAGGGAGAGAACATATTCCTTCGAACTTCTTCAACCTACTCAAACAAAAGTGTTCAAAATTGTTACTACTTACGTACATCATATGGTTATAATTGTTTCTCGTACTGAATTATAGAGTTCCACTAAATTTATCGATCAGATATTGAACGAGTGTTGAGCTTTATTTTTCTCTTAATCTCATAGCACTTGTGTGCCAATAAAATATTCTACGTGACAGACACTCCAAATAATTCTCTTATTTGGAGACACAAAAGTAAATACATCGCAGTGACACACTGTAACGATACCAAGCACGAACTCCCATCCCGCGACGGCATTTATTGCTTTTTTTAATGGTGAAAAATGTGTCTGCTGAATCTGCATTAAAAACACTTTAGAATATTGTTTTCCCATGTAAGTGCTTTTAATATTTATGTACGGCCCCTTGCTAGAAAAAACTGATATATTTATTGCATATAGGCATTTATTGCTTTTTTAATGGTGAAGAATGTCTGCTGAATCTGCATTAGAAACACTTTAGAGTATTTTTTCCATATAAGTGTTTTTAATATTGTATTAATTATTTATCAAACTTCGATACCTCTTTTAACTCATCCTATTGGCAAAGAACGGGACGAGCAATACAGTGATGAAAAGTCTAATTGCTGTAAATAATGACTTTTCCAACATTACTTCACTTAACAGTCTGTTAACAGTTATTTCACGAAGTTAGTAACCAACATAAAATCTGGACTCCATGGGGGAGCATTGTAAGACTGGTGACTTGCACATTTCGGCTATTCAACGAAATATATGAGCCTTGTAAATGCGGGCACCGCCATTGTGTATTCACGTCGTCGAACAGAGGACCTTTCATCCATGTCATAACGAAATATGTAAACACACCTGCACATATAAACAGTAATGAAACAGTTATACTGCCGTATATATGGAATCGAACGGTAATAATTGAATATGATTCGTAAGAACATCTGTTGTGCCCGCACGATCAAGTCATTCTACGCGGCAATGATACTACAATGGAGATAAAAAATGTCATCTCAAGATATGTAGAGGTATTGAGATATCATGTTCTTGGGAGGATACACGACTCAAAATCTTTATTTAAAATTGTCTAATGATTAAATGTTTATTTTGTTTAAAATATGAATAACTGAGAGATACATGGAGATTTTCTGTGAAATTTTAAAATTTTTCGTAACAATACTTTGGTTTAAAACGAATGTTTAAATATAATTAAAATCCGTTAATGGACCGTGTTTACATACACCACACTCGTTGATATAATTTAAAAAATTGTTTTCTCTAAATAACTTTCCTTGTATGTTTATTTTAATAACATTTAATAGTTAGTTCAAACAACTAAGTAAGATTACGAGGAATATTTTTTTGTTTTGCTTTCTGGCATCAAGCAAGGGATCATTCAATAAATTCGATGTATCTTTCAAAAAAACAAGAGAAAAATCAATCGCATGATAATTCGGGTCTGGATGGGGCTACAGAAGTGTTCACTATCATGCGAGGTAGAATACAGCTAAAAATATTCTTCTATTATAAGTAACAAAAGTGAATGATTTCCATCAATCATATAAATTTGTGCTTAATGGTTTTGAAAAATATTCCTTTTTTTAATTTTCTAAATTATATTGTCAGACATGCGAAATTTAGAGTTCGCGAAATTAAAATGAAAACATATTGTAGTGGTATTGTCTCCGTATAATTTGTAGAGATTGAACAAGAGCTACTCGATAGAATATCGAATATCGTGTGGCCATTGACATATTACGAATACATGATATACAAATTCCAAATAATACTGTTATGTTCCGTCAATGTTTTATCAGGACCGGGAAATTTCATGTAAATAATATATTAAAGATAAGACCAGCTCATATTAGGGGACATTTATGGAACAGGTTGATTTTGACCTCCTCTTCCCCCATTTGTAACATGTCACAAAAACGAGACCCCTCCCCCCTGCAGGAACGTCTCAAATTTATCAAACACCCTCCTGGTTTAAAAAAAAGACTGTTGAACATTTGTCATATTTAAACATTAATTATTAATGACATTTTTTTAAAAAACATTACAATTTATCATTTAATTTGTTGAAACATTTCTTACATGAACAATGATTAGTAAACAGAGATTCAAAAACATTGCTTCCTATTTAGATTTTAAAAATTAAGATATCTTATCACTCTCACGATGATGTTGATCTATAGAGACTGTAGGAGCTGATTGTTCTTATTCGATTTTTACTAAATAAAGATAATCAGCGTCTAACATGTTAGTTACGTACAATTACGTACATGTTAATTAAGTACACTTGATGTATCTTCATTTTCTAAGCTTGAAATTATTACAAGCAAGTCTTTTATCTGCAATTCGAACTGGTCTTCCTCTTGGCACTGATTTTCCACTGCTACAAAATTTACTAATGTAATTCGTAATATGTCAAAGATGTAAGGTGAACTTTGCCTTTCTTGCAAGGTTTTATTTCTTTATCTGTCTTCATTGACGGGCCACAAAAACCATATGATATTTCGTGAATGAATTTCATTTTCTTTTGTTTAATGTGGGTTATACCGTCTGGAGAAAAAAATATGAAGTAAAAACCAGACCTTCTTACATGTAATTAATTTACCTCCGTAGGATTTTACTTTGTAAAATTTTCTGGTTTAATAAAGAAATACAAATAAATTCCCCATACCGTTGCGTTCCATCAACTCGTTGCGCAATTTCGATCGGTGGGAATGAAAAACGATTTGGTAACACCGACGTTATCGAATTCGGAAAAGATGAGAAGTATTTTTCACCTTCTCGTACTATAAATTGTAAAAAGATATTCACTGCTGCGGATACGATTATTCGCCACGAAAAATCCTCCCCTCGAATCGATGTAATATTGTTTTTACCTTCGTTTGGGTGAATATTCTCACCGATAACCGGAAAATTGTCAAATTGTATTTAAGTTCAAATTTCTGCGAGTGTTTTACCGACATGAGAAAAATTAATATGTCTAAATAGTAATATGAAACTCCAGGACCGTACAAATCCCTGTGCCCCACTCCCCCATCAAAGTGAACGTATTTGACAGATGTCTCCTTAGCATCGAGTTATAACTTTGAATATATATATTTTTTATATTCAATGTGATAATGAAACCGTATATCTATAATTTAAATAACGCTATACATATTTCTATTACTAAAATCAAAACAAACCATAACATGATAGATGCATGCAACAAGTTTTTAACCGTTAAAGCGATTAATCGATCAGAAATACATTGATGTTATCACAATCATTGAAAAAAGAAAAAGTAAAGATTCATATAGAACATTATTGAAGAGAATAATAGCTCGGCTGCCTTAATTTTATAGGTGTGTAGGGATTTGTGTAAGCAAAGAATTTTTATTTATGAAAACATGTCTTCAGAAAAGTTATTTTAATACAGTAATGTTAGTTAAGGTAACACGATACTTCTTCATTCGAACAAAAGCACTTGCACGTTTCTTAAGACTATGTTTACTTTTTCAGCTTCAAAAATATTCTTGACTCACGAGTAAATGCATAACAAAAACAACAATAGTTTCAAGTCTAAGAGTATTGACACTTCAGAAACATCAACTACCCGTGCATGATTTAGAAGAATGATGTATCTATTTTTGTCAGAAAATTTGGAACACAAATATTTTTGTTTGTTCTCACAAAGAAATCGTTACACTATATGCGAGAGATGTTTGTTTGTGTGGGGAACAAACAAAATTTTCAGTTCCCGGAAACTTACGAACAAGACATGTCATTGGAGGAAGTGGTTCTTTAGTAACGAAATTTCAGTTATATTTTTTTAATCATATGAGAATAGCATTGTGATAATAAACCTGTTTGTATGACCAAATTTTTGTTTTGTTTTGGTAAGTTGCGATTTAAAACTTTAAAATCTATATAAGCTTATATTCATATATTTACGAAAAACACGCTGATGATTTAAGAATGAGGAAATAAAGAAAAAATCTAAATAAAAGAGTTGATAAACCATATTTTTAGTGATAAAAAGTTTTAATGAATATTGTTTGGAGATATTAAGATCATATTGAACCGAATATTGAATATTGTGTGTTGCACAGCAAGAAGAGATTTAGATATGTGTTACAAATTCAGAGGAAGCAAAGGATGTCTCCATACCTTTGGATGTCACATCTCACATGTGTAGTATCCGAAACATGTTTCGAGAAATATTTTCCTTTCTCGGAATTTGATCTCTTTTCCAATCTTATGGTACTCTTTTTAAAGGATACCATAGATAAGAAAAGGCTATCTAAAATGAAGTTAAAAATAAGTGTTGGTGGATTTAAATCCCGTCCGTTGCGAGGTCTGTTGGAATCTGACTTACGGGCGAAGCTTAAGGTGCCTGAAGACAATATGACTGACTTATACATACATGAATGATTACTCGAAAAGTTGTTATCCATTCGAAAAGTTGAATTATGTCGTTACCTAGGGACAATCCGCAGCGTTAAGAACTTAAACGTAGCAGAGATTAAGTAGAGGTAACAATGATAATATTAGATGAGCAGATGAAAAACCACGCATTGCGCTGTCGATGTTGACGAGGAGACTTCCCGGTCTAAGACAATAAAACAAGTTACTTATAATATTGGTTAATAAGTCACAATAATGTCACGAAACGAAGCACTTGTACAGTGTTCTAACACTTTTCATATGTTCCCTCTAACACTTTTCATATTTCACATGAAATATGTTAGATCCCAAAATTGCAGGCAAAGCTAGGTTGAGGCAACCGAGTCAGTCCGCTTAGGCCGAAGTTAGAGATCACGGAGATGACACTTGCTGTCCGGCACAATAGGCGAACCAATTACTGCCGGTTCAGCGAAGAGCTTTCACGGGAAGTGTATTAATCAATCTATATAAACAGCGGGCATCATCTTTGGCCACAAACTGACTGACTCAGTGGCCTCAACTTGGGGTGTAATACTCCCAGGGACATTAACTATTTAAAGATGAAAGAGACGCCTGGATTCAAGAGAAAGAGAAGGAATACGAGACTTTTCTACTCTTCTTAGATTCGCCTTCTCCCCGTACCACACGAGCAGCTGCAAGAGATTCAGCAATCTATAAATAAGTCATTGTTTGGGTCAAGTACTCTCTCGAAGATGGTAGAGCTTCACCTGCTGCGAGACAACTTTATTTTTAACATAACTTCAGGCATTTGTTTCAGTCACCATTGTTTACACCAGTCGCTGGAGAGCAGATTGACGATATTCTTAAAAACCAATAAAAACAGTGTTACTTCAAAAAAAAACTAGTGCATCGTAGAAGGTCTTTTAACCCTTATTATTTTTTTCCATTTTTCTGAAAAAAAAAATCTCAAAGATAATATTGTACAGGAAACTGTCGGATTCCGTTCAATATGGGACGTACTCCTTAAATATTAAGCGCGTTTCAGATTTTTTTTTCCAGCTTAATTTTTAATGCTGATATTGATGTGCCGAAAAGGTATTATTTCTCATCGCGCGTATCGTATTTGCTAGAAAACGTATCATCTCCAGTCCATTTACATCATATATTTATTTCCTCAAGATCTCGTCAGTCATGGATGACAAAATAGTAAACGACAGATTAAAACTATATGCATGTCGTTAATATTGTTCTTGTTTACAGACCAAATAATAAATCCTCTACATTCCTATCTGATGTTGACAGTAAGTCGATTTCAACAGATTTAGACAAAATTTTCAGGGGATCAAATGAGTCACTTTCTCAAGTACAAAAATATTCAAACACTTCATACAAATTCGTGAATGAACATCGACAAACATTTTTTTCGGATCAAATCTTGATTCCTAACGACTAAAATAAGAAACATTTTATCTGCTACGTATAGGGTGGATATCGACCCCTTTAGATTGATAGCAGTTGAATTAGTCGACTTTGGAAAGACACACTCACTGGCGTATTATCAAACACATATTGCCCTTACTGCTTACTGTAGAATCCTCGCGACTAATCATCGGTGAAATTAGCCAAAACTTAGCGTTCTCTTCTCAGGGAGATTCATTAGTGCTGGTGGGTTATGACTGACTTCAAAGACCGTATTTAGGTAAAATCAATGCGTGCTCGTGCATGTTTGCGGAGGTGGGACGTAATAGAAACAAGGTTACTTTCAAAATATAATTCTCGGGTTATTTATATTTTTATGCTCTCTTTTATTTTATTTTGTAAGAAGGTTTTGACCTCGAAACCTGGAAACAAACTTCGTTAAATTGATTAGTATTAATTACATTATTTTAAAAGTTTCTCTTTATATCTGCTTTTCTTTTACTTCAAATTTGATCAAAATACAGAATTATAAGTACTGTTTGGGTGAGACATGCTTAAGAACCCTGAGGTACTCCTCTAAATGTTTTTCATTAATTTTTTCTCGTTTTTGAGTTACTCTTGGATAGTCATTGAATTTGTTTACGTCTGTCCAAATAAACAATTCTATACATGGAGCAATCTGTATCATCTGCGTTGAATCCCCTGATGAATGCTCCCGAAGCGTAGGGTTCACGAGGAATAGAACATCTCGAGCACCCCACCAGCGTAACCTCTATCTCTCCACCCTCCATCGGAGAGAATTCCAGGGCTGAGCATCTCGAATTTCACGTGCGTCCAAGGGATGGCCACCCCTCCCCCGCGCCCGCAATTAGTTCCAACTTGGTTGGCTCATTACGGTCGCAAGCGGACGCACTGATATCACGTTTCGCTGCAACACAATGCATGTACCACCATGCAACCTCCGGGCTTCTTCTACGAGATCAATAAACTTTCGATCTGAGGGTTTACCTGCGCGGAGTAAAAGCAAGTGTCACGGTGAATGTACGAGCAACGACAGACGGCTTTCACCTGCTCTCGATCGTATACGTGTGGTGACTATTGTTGAAGTTATGATTTCAGGTTCGTTGCCCGCCACGTTCGTTAATCCGCGGGAAACTCCTATGCTGTTGGGATCATACTGACAACGACCACGATCTTCAGACGAACAGCGAAACAGTACATGTACAACTCTTAATATTATTTTTTTTAAGTAAATGTCTACAAGGCAATCTCTAAAACTGAGCTATGAATATGTAACCCTCGGAGCTGGACTTACTGCTGGACTGAATCGGCTGCAGCCTAGGGCACCAGCTCATAGAGTGCAATAGATGTAATTTTTCAGCTTTTAAAAGTGTAGGATAAATTTGTTTAAATTTAAATTGCTTATGTAATGGGAATGAATCAAAATATTTATTTCCTGAAAGCTGAATGAGGTGTGTGGTGTTTAGGTGTGGACTGTGGTACGACTTGTGAAGACGATCCTAGTCATTTTTTGCAATTATAGCTGTCAATGATCCATGTAGAATATTTCCATTTTTACAATTCTTAGTTTGAACGTTTTTGGCAATAAATTTAAACTGCCATTACGATGGTTTTTAATATTAAAAAATAATTTATTGAAAGAGCTATTTCTTTTTGATTTTGTATTTTCAAGTACATCTGTCTTTAATCAAAAGCTCGCTCTACACGTTCCGTACTACATGCGTGGTTTTTTTTTATCAGAGGTGGATGGCGCCAAGTGTACGAAGACTGACTGTTACAACACAGAGCAGTGAAAACACATTGGACGATAAGTGGATGATTTGATACTACGCGACAAGGCGAGCAATATTCATTTTTCAAAGTATGTACTTAGACTGAAAAATTGTTTATTTAATATACTACGATGTCCAATATGTTTTTGAAAAACTCCCACTTACCTTTGCCACATACTCGAAACGCCCACGAAACTCAAAACACCGACAAACACGGAAACATTTCGGAGTATTTCAAACGACGAAGTTCCTAACAGGAGAGAGATAGTCAAATACGATGCATTCAGTACGGAAAATGATGTATGGAATAAAAATCGCTCTTTGTCATATTCCTGTACAAACAAAGATTAATTAAAATAGCACCGTTTACAGCAGGAATTAGGAGACATCGACAGAAGAAAGACATATAAACTAGTAATTGGTTGAAAATAAACAGAATAATGTAACAGAAGAAATAGTGTAGATTAATATAATCCAAGTAGAGTCCTATTCTTTTGAAACTCTGTAACTTCTCTTTTATCCGACCTGTTTAACTATTCTAAAGTTTCAATCGAATTTATACTTGGTTCAACCACTCTCGTGAGAATGAGAACATTTCAAACATATGTGGCAACGATTGTATTCATGAAATCAGAAGTAAACTCGATATCATTTTATGAAATAAATAGTACATGAGAGAGATTTTATATTTCTTGGGGAACGACGTAAACATCATCCTTGGATAGAGTTTTCCTACCAGATAGAGAGATTACCTTCTAAAAAGTCCTTCCTTTCCTGGTAGGTTAACTACGGAGGGTATTGTCAAAGAACGTTTTCCACCGAACAAGCTACTCGAAGTTCACTTTATACGTACCACTTAAGTGAAGAGTGCAGAATTGTGATCTACTATTTGTAGAAGTTTTCCTTCATTGTACTCTCCTAAGTCAAAGTAGATAAGATTAGCGGCGCATGTCTCTATGTATACATGTCTAGGTTACTAGCAGTATTCGACATAATATAATTAATTACAAATATTTCCTCCATAATTACTTTTACAATACGTTTAATGCAAGGGACCATTTAACAGTAAATTCCAACATTATCCCAAATACTCTCATAAAGTCACCGCTGCACAGTTCAGCGAGGTTTCGGATCTTGCTGAGCTTGGGTTTTTCTCTACATCCAGACCGATTCGCAAGGCCTCTCTCTCTCTCTTGTAGCCAAATCAACTCGCAGAGGACAATGTATATCAGATAATACTCTTCGCGAACGACACGGGTTCATTTAGGTTTGCTGTAGGGACTCTTTCCCCCAACCTTCCCCAGAAATAACGGTTTGTTCTCAATGAAACATGAAGAATATATTCATTACCTTCTGTATTACACTTTGTTCTCAGCGGTATTCATTTTTCATTCTGTCCTGTTAACAATGCATCATATTTCTTTCTTAACGTTACAACAGAACCATCTCTCACACACTTGCATATACTTTTTTTATGTAAGTTCAGTATAATTTACACGAACATATATTTCTATAATTTTACTTTCTCATATACGTCTTGCAATAGCAAAAAGTTTCGATAGCGAGATTTTAACAGAAATATTCCTATTCGGTGCCCCTGTCACCGAAAAGGTGGTTATTTAAAATGCTGTCCGTCTATGCGCAGCAATTCTGACTATAGTCCTCGCAGCGAAAATAAACGAGACTGTACCCAGAGGAGCGAGAGGGCAGTGTTGTCATATGTATGCTGCGGTGAGTGGCCTAGCTTAGCTCCACCCATTCCAGGTGGCATGCCACGGCACCCACATTAGGTTCCTCCCTCATTACTTTCTGTTTGTTATGAGCGCTATAAACGTATGAGTCAATTTCATTCACATTTCATATTTTGAGTAGTACCTGCTGTCTGTCGATGTACGTGCTCTGCTATATATTTCTACGATAAAGATCGAAGTAAATTTGGATTTTTTTTTCAAAAACAGCTCAAATTATTTTATTTAAATTTTGGGAATAGAAAGAGTAATTTATATGAATTAAGTTGGATTTGCATAAGTAGTATTTTGCTTTAAATTTTGGTGTAGACACTACACGTATCAAATAATCAGACACAATGAGCATCAAAAGGAACACCAGTAAAATATGAAGACATTTTATTAGACACCCGTTTGACATGAAAACCACACATAATCTACAGACTAAATCTAGCACACGCAAAACTCCGTAAACTTTATTCACTAATAAATAGAAAATCCGCCCTTTACACTAATTTCTCCCTATATAAAACTTTTCTAATACCTTCAATCACCTACGCTTGTCCAGTCTGAGAAGTTGCACCAAATCCAATATCAAATTAGATATCCCAAAATAAAATCTTACGCATCACAACAAACGCACCCTTGTACATCTCCAACAAACAATTATCAGAGAACTAAATATACGTACGTACCATGAACAACATATCACCTACTTATCACATCATTTCTTCGAAAATCAGTACTTCCTTCCTTCATGCAACCTACTTCACCTTGGCGAAACCTCAGATCCAACCAAAAGATTCTCTCTGTTCCCCCTGAGAAATTGTCGATCAATAAAGACGAGAAATGTTCATATTCAACATATATTAAATTGCACAAAACTAACAACGCTAAAGTCTCGTGATAAACTGCCGAATTGAGTTGGAGGAGCCCAGAGGGGATGACCTCCCTAATGATATTAATTATATCACCATTGTTTTGATGTTTGGTGATACATTGTATTTTATTATAATTATCTATCCGGTATAGAGACCTAGTCACTGATATGAAAACTAGAAAAAACACTGCTTCAAGTGTCTTGGAAATAGTTTATCAGTGAAAATAAATCAAGCATGGGGAAAAATAGTTTTAGAAAACTGAAATAAACAATATAATTGGGGAAAAAAATGATAGAAGAATCGAAAATTGACACCAGATTCGAAATTACAAGTGTCCTGAACGTTTAAATTTCGAATAAATTGTTTTTCTTATTGTAGAAAATCGTATTTAAGAAATTATGTGCAGTGATCTGGACATCTAGTTTTCTTGTGAAATGCAGTGGAAAAGTTCACACGTGCCATTTGACGCGGAGTTATAAAACGAATTCATTCTGCCCAGATCACGGCAAGATTTCTATACTCGTCTTCCTCTATTACTCCATCATTCCTGTCAACATTTCAATTAAGTTACCTGACGTCCAGCAATTACGGTTACCGGACAACGATTTTTCTCTTTTTCGCCGCAAAAGGCTAACATTTCCAGTTTATGTGATTCCAGTTTTTTTATTATTTTGTAGATTTTTATCTTGCGTTGAAAAATTACATTCTCACACATAGTGCATTAATTTTTAACTGCGTTTAATAAGATCTTCAAAAATTTGATTTGTGATACTAAAAAATAAAACTTTTAGTTACAGATACATAATCTGGATTTATAGGCAAAAAACCTCTCATACAATTACGAATTTCCTCTCTCATATTGGACTACGTATCTTTCAAAGTTTGGTGCGATGTATGTCAACGGTAACTTAATATTATTTCTTGTGAATATACGTGTGAATAATGAGATATGTATTTGTACGCGGGATGTATAAAGTAAACACAGATTCTGGAGTAAAGTTCCTCGCACTTATTTCATTGAAACTCACTCGATAAGTCTTGTACCCATTTTCTCATATTTGGATGGCAATATGGATCCAAACCTGAGATCTGGAGTCATATTGGATGTCTTTGTTTATGGATTTTGTTAAGTTTTAATAAGGGTCTCTTATTACACAAAAATATTCATACTTAAACGTGATTATATATTTTGACGAATCCTTACGGAACCCTCCTTGACTAGGGTGTTTCACGTAAAATAAATTAAAGAAGTATAAACTTACAAATATGAAACACACAAATCTACGCACAGGTCGTAATGGAAGGAAAGCAATACCACATCACTAGTAAACAAATCTTGTGTATTTCAATTGTTTCGAAGACAAAAGCCACTGAATAATGAGAAGATAACTGAACCAATATTCGTGATCACACTGTGTAAAATGCACGTAGAATATTCGTGCTGAGAGCGTTGTTCCATGGAGAGGAGATAGCACGGATGACATCGTCAGTGGCGTACCATGACTCTGGTGTTGGAAGCCAGACGGTAGGCCTAAAGAAGCGGAACTCAGATGCTGCGTAGCACTGCATACAGATGGATTATCTCGTGGGCTGCATTTTACTGCGCTCTTTACTCCCATCCCTCATCATAATAATATGAAGTCTAAAAACACTAACTGATTTCTTTTATTTCTCGTTTTCCAGATACGAATTATTCGCAAATTTTTTGAAAATAAACTCAAAATTGTTATTTTCATAACATTTGTAAAAAAACTCGATTAACCTTATAAAACTCTACTTGTTTAAAGCTCACCTTCCGATATGCCAATAATACATGATGTTGTAGTAAGGTTTGTAAGCTAAAAATATTTTTAAATTTTGTAAAATATTAGTACATTTATAAACTAAAATTTAAGTTTTTTTAAAATTTTTCAAATAGAGATTTTTTATGTATTTATTAATAACTTAAAATTGAGGAGAAATTTGTACACATTCAATTATTTCTTGTTTTTTCCCTTCATTAGTTTTTCTCCCTAATTGACAATGCAAGTCCGTCAGTGGAAAATTCAAAGGAAGCATTGCTGTTAGGCGATCAAAGGAGTACATTTTACATAAATAAATTCCAGCATTTACTATCTTCTTATTAGATAACGAAGCATTACTTCCTATTCTTTGATCGTTTTAATTCTCTCATATTTGATAGTTAGAAAAAGTATTTTTAATTTATTTGGTCGATATCATGATATGCCTGGTATTGGGTTGGTACCGGCATACTTCTCTGCTAAGGATTTTTAGACAACTTTTGAATTTTCGTAATGTTGATGTCTCATATTTCATTATTGTAGAATCATCTTTTAGTAGCATATTTATTTCCAGAAACAAAGATTTGCATTGACAAGTCATTTTTACGGAAGATACTAACTTGATACATTTAAATGTTTGAGTGTGTGAGAGTTATTTACACAGGTTCGGTTCTATTATGTTTTATAAAGGGGAAGTGTTTTTTTTTATTATTGCGTGCACTCATAGATACATTGAAATAAATATAGAAATGATAGAAGAAGTGAATATGTGAAGTGAAGAAAAAGATGAAGTGATGAATAATACGAACACAAAATGCCTTTTAGTTCTCTTAACAAATGTAGCTACAGAATGTATATTTATATTTTATCATGTATTTTGACCTAATTTATTATAATAATCACCTTGGATATAGCCATGATTGGAGCTCAGTGTATTGACTTTGCTGGATTCACTCTATTTTCACTGATATGTTTCTGTTAAAAATCGTGCCTAGGTTCCTTCATACAAAATGTATAAGTAAAGAATAAGTTCAACTTCCGTTAATTGAGCTATTAGCAAAATATTATCAATCTCCAATGTAAATTACAAAATTCTTTCGCATAACAGTTACGATCATTTGAAATTAAAGTGATATACCATTTTATGCTACACGTGATTTAAAACGAAAGTATATTTTTAATTTCAAAATTTATTTTCATGCTTTATCTGTAAAGCCTTTATATTCGCATTTCAAAGATACTCAGTATTACAAAACTTACATTTCCATTTCAAATTAAACGTCAATGTCAAATGGGCATGAACTAATTAGGGACGTAGTAATTAACAAACTTTAAATACTAGACATTTATTACCTAAAAAGCAAAATAATTGACGTTCATGGAAAATTGATTAATGCTTAAGTACCGTTATTGGTGTACTCATATATCAAAGTGTAACGCTTATAGCTTCAAACGGATGATATTAGAAATCAAAGATTTTCATTGAACATAAAAACACAAAACATCATTTGTCAAAGAAAAACAGTTTCCCGCATTAACTCTACATAATTGTTCTTACAAAAATACTCAAATACTCCGAGTAATTAAAGTAGCTTTAGTGGTATTTGAATGCCGGACAGCTTTCATTGATTTAAAAGGAGTAACCAGACGTTGAACATTCTGTTGTCTACAAAATAAATGGTGATAAATGTACTTAAATCATTAGTCGCGTTTATTTTGTGATCAACGTATTTCTAATTTACACCGCATATTTTCAGAATATACCAGTTCCAACGATATGCCATACGAATACTCAAGATAATAAGAACCACAAGGTTAAGAGGTTGAGAAACCATACACATGCGGAAGTGCAAAAATTAATTAGCTTTCATATGATTTAAATAAAATTTACATATTGAATTTTAAAATTGTATTTACTGATTATTTTGCCAATTATTACACGAATACCCTGGGTTATGACTCCTAACATTAACGAGATGCATTTCTCAGTTGGGTTTGATTTCCATTTCTTAAATTTCGTTAGTAATCTAATTTAGAAGAGATGACATTTTTTAAATATCCATTTGTCTCACATCATGCATAAACCATAGACACAAAATAAGTATAATTAGAGTATTTTCTGAACTGAGACATTTTAAATACAATCTCTTCCCAAATTGGTTTTAAAGTTCTTTGCCAGTTGAATGGTCATGAACTGCTTCCCAGGTTTCGCCACTTGTGACTTTTGAATTTCAATGTCCGTTTATTGCTACGTTTCTTACGCTTCTACACTGAAAAAACGAAATCGCGAATTACATATTTTTACTATTTACTGCTGTCACGATAAAGTGGATAAACTCCACGAAAATAAAATGTTAACGTTAAGTTAATTGTCTTTAAAATATTTTAAATGATATAATTTTAAAAACTATGTGTACAGTTGTTTAATTCACGTTATAATTTCGTTATAAATTGGAGGGTCGCAATATTTTAAGCGGATTAGTATTTTCATTACAATATTTTGCTAGGGGGTTAGGAAAACCTCCCCCAGGACACCTGCCTGAAGCATAATGAACCTACACGTGGATTGTGGTCGTATGTTACTCAATTAAACTGAGCCATAGTTATTACACCCCACCCAGTACAGCGGTATAACCTATCGGTACCCTTAGGACCAGAAGAAGACAAAATAATATGATAAAACGTGTAAGATGTTTAAATAAATACGGGTTTTATTCCGATGAAAACGTGAGAACTGGCTTTCATTTAAGTTAAGAAAGTAGGCTGCGTTACAGAAATGAACTCATAATTCACCAATATAAACTTGGAAATAAATCACAGCATTTTAATGTCTCTTTCTTCGTAACAGCTTATATGGCCCGTCAAGCTTTTTCTTAGATAATCAGTTCTGGAGTGTTACCACTATCGTACACGCTAATACTTGTTTCCAACGCTTTTACGATATGCGAATTTAGTTTGAGTTAATAGCTTCAGGTATCTACGTTACTAATGGTCGTCGAACGTTCCTTTCTGGTGGGATCCCTATGGGCAATTAAAGTTTTACACCATGTTCTTTAACCGTAAAGCGAGGTGCTTTGCAAATTAAGTGTGGAAAACAATTCTCTAACACAATGTTCATGCGTACTAATTCAGAAACAACGTGAAATATTTGACGTAAATATACACGCGGGATGATAAAAATTCTTATCTTCCATTGAATTTCTTCCATATCGAGCTAATAGTTTCGAATTCGTACTCCGTTGCATTTGCGGAAATATCACGCAGTGAGACCCTACTTCGTTTGACGTTTCTGGGCATTCCTCTCCCAATAAAAGCTCAGTGAACCGCTTTCATTGTTATCGATTTACGACATTTAATGGCTACAAATGTTTCTTCACATTGGTTCACGACAATATTTGGTCCGAGCATTTCATTTTTATTAAATGGTTTTTCCTGTAATTATTCTGTGTGTGTTAACTTGCACCGAGTCAGTACCAGAAACTTCCAGCTCATTAGACTATGTACTAAACTAGAGTAATGTTGTGATATAATTTAATTTTGCTTGAAGACAATTTTTGTGGCTTATAACACGAAATGCAGTACAGGCTACGGTGTGGTAACAATTAAAACTCATTTAACGTGAATCAATGTTACTTAAGAGCTATCAATAAATGGAAGAAATGCAGTTATGAAACAATTATACAAAAATGAAAGATTTAAAAAATCTATGGTACTCTTTGAAGCAAGTCAAAAATTGATCGCCGTTGTCTTAATTAAAGATTTTCTGTTTAAAGTTGAACTAGCGCTGGTAGAATTAAATCACTAAAATATCGGGAACCAGCATAAATAAACAGAGTAACATGCACTTACTGCAATTTCAACTTGAAAAATATACCTCACCGACCATTTTAATTAAATTATTGCAATTATAATTGATGGTGTAATACATTGCATCTTATGGAGGAAACATGTTTTCGAAAAAAGACCATTTAAATGACGAAAATGATGAAAGTTTACTTTGATTTGTAGTAAATTTTTTGCAGTACTTTTTACATTACTTTTATATGTGGGACATTTGTGAAAGCTACTTTATTTTTTGTGAGGCGAGATCCATAAATCACGAACCCATTGCGCTTAGCTGCCATTTTTTTACGTGCTCCTATGCATTTCAAACAAGTCAAGCAAGTTCATGAATATTGTTTATACTCCCATATTTACTGATAGATAGAATATAATCATGTTTTCATAAATAATCCATATGTTTTTAAACGATTAGAATAATAATAATAATAATAATGAAGTAAACAATTATATATCTCCGTGACTTCGCCTAACCTGGAGTGCTAGACCCTGTAACGTGATTAACGTGAATTTGACTATAGTTTATGGGTTTACACACATTAAATAATAAATTTATTGTCAAAAACAGTACAAATTGCGTATGACCACGTGGAGGACAATAAACTAATTTACTCTCCGGAAGCAAGCAAGGGACCATCCCATCAATTCCGATCAAGGGCCCTAAGGCAGAGGCGGATTCAAAAAATTCTGCATAAGTTCCTAGATAAGATAAAAAATTAGTTGCGAGTTATAATACTAATAGAATGTCAATATGTTTGTAATTTTACGCAAAAAATTACATGTACAAGTTATTATCGAACTATAGATTATTCTGAGTATAGTGTTTAAAAATCATAAGAGTTGAAAAAATACTAAATTCACGATTTATTGTTACAATAAACACGCCCCTAGACAAAGCCTAGAGAACCTGTATAATAAATCCGCCTCTACCCGAAGGAAAAACGGAGAAAAACCCGGGCCAGGATGGGGCTACAGAATTTATGTACACAAACGTGCCAAAGTTGAGTACACATAAAACTAAATTAATATGAGCCATAAGACAACACAATCATGCAAGAAAATAGTTTTTGAAATTGTTATAAGTTATTTAAAAAGTACTACAGCAATGGCGTGATAAAGTACAAGACGAATTTAACTTTTATTAAAATCAATAAATTCTTTTACAGTGTAGAAGCACTGGTGCAGGAGGTAGTTTTTAACCGCGGATTTGAAGATATTCAATTTCATAATATCTTTTATATTCTTGGGCAGGGAATTATATAGAACGATTCCCGAATGATAAGGTCCTTTTTGGCAAAGAGTGGTTGACACTCTAGGGCGATGAATATTACTACTATTGCGAGTATTGTGTTCGTGAACGAGACTGTTTCGTATAAAGAAAGGGTGGCACTTCAATAATTCGGTCTTAACAAACACGATCGTTTCATAAATAAATATTAGTTCCTATTCCATTGTCAATGTTTGAATAAGTTTTGGACAGAGAAATAACAGATTATGTGACCGAAGTGCAATATTTAGGAACCGGTACATACTTTTCGATTCATGGCAATAGATATTTATGAACTTCACTTTGCATGACATTGTGTTTTAATCAAATTGGCTTAACTTAATTACGTACAGGCTGGACGAACCCACCTACTTTGGGTTGTCGGCTGGGGGTATGTATTAGTTTCTTCCCGACCACTTCACACAATCTCACGTGATTCATGATGTAGATGCCTGCATAGGAGCAGTCGTGCCTCTAACATTTGCGTCAACTGCTATAAAGCGGCCCTCACATAGTCAATATGTATTGTCAATCCATCAATATATTTGATTGTTAATTCGAAACATATTAAACCTCCGGATAGACGGTTCCCAAAACCGTTCCATAATACTGAATGTTTAATGAAATTGGACGTGTGAGGATGGTATTGACAATATTCATAGGTCAGTACATCGCAAAACCGTAAGCCCAACACTTCCGAAAGAAAAAAAAGGGAAGAATACACTCCGTTTCCCAGCTCGAATAAGAGCAAATTAGATTATGGAAACTTATTGCGTTCGCAAATGCAGACTTCATAAGAATCTTTGAGGATGAATTATGGAAAGGAATACAAAAAGGGTTTTAATTATACTACATTTATAGAATTCGTATATATAGATATAAATTCTTTCCATTTCTCCTTAAATTACCGAGTTGTATTTATTAATTTTGATCGAAATGATGTCATAATACAGAATAATAATAGCAATAATAATCATTCTTTCAAGGCTTTACAGGTAGTTTTTTCTTCGGTCTAACTTAACAATCTTAATCATCACACTCATTTTGGAAGCTAGTGTAAAATGAAATATTGAAGGAAAATATTGATAGTGCGAAAAGTCATTTTATATTGAAGAATTGGCAATACTCATGTTGACAACACACATTATCCGTGTGAGGGACACTTTACTCGACAAAAGCGTTAGATTCCATTCGCGAGAGGCAAGTAAATATTTAAGTATCGCAATAGTTCGCCTAAACCGTTTCAGATAGTTTCGTTTTCTTTGAGAAAGATTCATCAAATGATACTGATATTCACAGGGTTGGAACTACAATTATTTTCGGGTGGAGGCAAGCTTAGCCATCGACCCCACCTCCCGCCCGGCAATTGTAGATCTATCAGTAGAGTACCGTATATAATAAGTTAAAAATTAAACACTTGCCTCCATATACATCTAAATACACGTAATTGGGTACTGTACGCGCGAAAGAGATCCTGTAGCGATTCATTCCTTAGGTAATACTGTATTATACAAAGAAACTTTTAACGAATTGTCACCAAATTTCTGGATTAAAATGAAGTTCGGAACGTTCCCGACCACAACACGATTTATTTCTTTTATCGAAATTACCACTCGAGCGTCCTTAAAGAGTAATTTTTTTTTCTGTGGTTGAAGAGTGTGATGTATTTTTTTAAATAAAAACATTTTCGGCGCCCCCATCTTCCAGCATTCCCCACAGTTTGGCGCCCCCCATCACCCAGCACCCGGGGCACTTACCTCTCCCTCTTAGATAGGGTCCTGGATTTGCATAATGGGTGATTTTCAAACATTCATAATTTAAAAAAATATAATTACAATAAAAAAGTTTGTGTGTAAGTTTATAATTGAGTTAATAGAGACATCTATTTCCGAGAACATTCCAATTACATGTTTGTATCATGAGAAGACTTTTAAAGATTACCAATAACATTTCATAAGTAGCTTCCTTAGAAATTATTGTAAATTACTCATTATTTACTGAAATATATGAAAATATATTTTGAGTCAAATCACAAATACTTTTTCGACTGATATTGATAAATCTTGCTTAGGACATTAGTTCTAGGTATCATCGACAAGTAACTCGGTCAACACTTCCAAGAAATATTTAGTTCTCTGTGATACAAGTTTATTGCTTCTTAAAATGTAATTTTAACTTCCGATTCGTTCTAAAATTTCTCACATAGATTCAAAACTGTCCCTTTGACAAGCCCGATTATACAGGGATTTTTAAGGAGATAATAGTGTCTAGGATGACACCGGTCATACAGTCCCCCTCAACTACTAAAATTTTAGAATAGTAGGTCATGTAGCATTTTGACAACTGGAGTTCATCATAGAGAGCTAAGTTTTCACTTAAACGTAGATAAACCTTCTAAGGTTAACATTTCGAATTATAGACGTATTTAATATCTCAAATTTTTATTTCAGATCTCTTCCTATCTCTTCATGAAGCGTGTTCTACGGTTTGGGGAAGCACTAACTACTACGATGTTTCAAATGGAAGTGACCTTTGATTTAGACTTAAACAAAGAACAAAGTAATAACTGTCAGTATTAATAGCGTTTTGATAGCATAACCTAAACAATTACTGCGTGTATTTTTGATAGTTGTGTTGCACAAATATCCCCAATCTCGTGATTACAGTGCTCGCAGGGAAAGGAAACGAATTGGAGAGGGTGTAAAAACCTGCTTGAAAGTAGAGGATCCAATACCAGCATTGCGAGATTGCAGACTCTTCCTCTCGCTGTAGACATGCAGGCTTTTCACTCGTCTTAGCAGAATCTTCGTGAGTTTACGTTCGGAAGCATTATTTGTAAATAAAACGCTTCATACTTTTCGAAGCTCGCGATGTTATGATTTTCCTACCCTCTTGTCTTCGTGCCGGTGCCAAAAATGAAAACGTGTCTTTAGACGGCCCGAAGTCCCTCGCTCGACATCATCAGTGTTGTCTAGTTCAAAGCTTAAAATATGTTCGAAATGGGTGGTAATACTCTCCTGAACAAGTATTGGACAATCTCATAAAATTTAACTCGGGATAAGGGTACACCCTCTTAACTGACCTCGGATTAACCGGCCTATAGTCTTATAGTCCGTAAAATACAGTAAACTCTGGACGAGTCCATATTCGGATTATCCCCTTAACAATCGAATTGCCCCACGTTGGGAAACACTGGTCTAGAGAGAAATAAAATTTAAGTCTGTAGAAGGTCATAAAGTTGATAATTTTAAAACATAGTAATGACAGACGTTAACAGCACAACTAATCACGTGATTGTCGAAGTGTTCTTTACAAGTACAGTAAAATCCCTTTTAACCTGCCTCGAATTCACCGGCCAATCCCTTGGAACAGTTTTTTTTCTCTTTCAGCGTGTAAATAGCTGCCAGGCAGTCACTCAATCATTGATAGTTTGACAAGACCTTTGCTGGAAAGTTCCTAGAAAGTAAAACGAATTGGCGCGACGTAAAGTGCGCAGTGTGTTTGCATTGTGACTGGCAGAACAGAGCAGGGGGAGGGAAGGGCACTCGACAGTTTGATTTCCCTCTTTCTTCAGAGTCTATTTTTCTATGAATCAATTTCTTCGTGTTCGTAAATGTATGTGTGCATGTACATACAGTGCAATAAAATGAGTTGCAATGACGTCTCACATGCTTCTTTATTCCTAATAATATTCCTGATTCTTTTTGAACGAAACCCCCGGAATAACCGGTCAAACGGGCAACCGACCAGACTCTCGGTCCCAACAAGATCAGTTATGAAAGGTTCGACAATGCAGATATAATGAAGACAACTGTACCAAAATTGTAACTACATTGTAACTAATACATTGTAACCACATGCATTAAAATAATTAATTATTCGTAATTAACTTAAGGAGTTACGCATTTAACCATATTTGTCATAAAGTGTAAACTAAATGTAAAAATTATATATTCATCAACGCTTTCTCTGACTGTTATATCTCATTATCTTTGTAAGAACACCGAGCCTTACTATGGACAGTCAATAAACAACTTAGTTGACAACGTTTCGAGGCTCCAAATTTGGTCTCCTCTTCAGGTCATTCCGTTTCATTATCACTACATTACAAAACAAAAACATTGTACATGTCATAATATCATCCTAGTGCTTCCACACATTAAAACAATTTAAGAAATACAAATATATAAACATACCTCAACTATACATTCTTTAATTGTAGCCTGGAAACGTTGACAACTAAGGTCAACCCAAATATTTACATTATAATGAAATGAAGAAATGATGAATTTTTAAATTTTAAATTTTATTGTGAATCCAAGTTGTTTATTGACTGTCTATAATATGACTCGGTGTTCTTATAAAGATAAATGTAGAAATATTAAGAACACACTCTATGCACACTTTACTTCAGTTAAGCGATGCTTTCAATATCACATTCAACCTCCTTCAATACCATAGCCAAAAGGAAGGCGTTAAATGTACCGGAAGATGAACTTCCGCTACGTTTAATTAATGGTGTAATAAATTACTCATGACGTCAACATGCATTTCTAGCTCCCGGATTGCTCGTTGTGTGGCACGGACTGAGCCAGAAGTTATTTATTTACTCTGGAGGCACATGAAGAGAAGGTATTCATCTCAGGGATTTCGGCGAAGGAATGTTTATCCCTGGATAAGATAATCGATGGTTTTTAGATAGTAACTTCGTCTGAAGATACTTTCCGAGTTACTTATTTATCAATATGAATTCTCTTTCAATAATGTAAAAAATAAAACTATCAATAGTATTTTCTCTCCAAAGATCTGCTATTAAGTGAACAGGTTTGGACAATAACGATAAAAATTAATCTCAGATACATCGGAAGATGGTATAAATGTAACACGATTCAGAAAGTCTTCTTTTTGATCGAGATTAAAATCTCGAGTGTATATTCTCGTTGTGTTCACGAGTCTGCTCTTCTGTACACACGATATGCACACTTGTTTACACATAATCATGAGCGTTAAATTCGCACTCTCGTGTTTTTCAAGGTCAATGCTCTGCACGCACCCTTCTTCTACGCACTTTTGTTAGACAAGGTTCATTCTTTTATTCTAAGAACCACAGAGTAAAGAAAACTTATCTCTGCTCCTTGAACACAATTGAATCGGTAACTCTATCGGATATATTTCGAATGTGAGTTACATCGATTAGGGAAGACAAATTTGTGATTACGTGAATCTGAGTCCGTGGACATTCAAGAATGTTATAATTTGAACTAAAATGTAAACTTTTGTTTACGTCTGTTTGCTTACCAAATGTTTACGTTCGTATGTTGGACTTCGTACATTCTTCACGACAACGCACCACTCTATGGCTGATTGTAAATCTCGGCGACACTCAGGTTTAAAGAAGAAAATTTCCAAATTAAAATGACGACCAAAAACAAAAACTCTTATAGAATAGGAAATCTCTTTGTACTATGGTTTATGAATATTGTTAGATTTGTTGATGTGAATAATAGACAGTCCAGAGACATCTGACGAATATTCGTGTAACCGGATAACTCCGAAGTATATTTACGTAAATTCGGTGCAACACGTTTCAACAAGTCCCTTGAACGAAGTAAACTCAAAACATACGTTAATTGACATTATATTACAAATACAATGTACGTTATCGTCCTCTTTCGAACTACTTCCAAATGTTTCACCACTCAATTATCAATTCAGTTAAAATCAGCCTCCGGAAATGTATGTATTTGGCAACAGTGTTAACTTGCTAGGGGATGGCCTATATCCGTTGTACTCACACGCGTTGAATATTTCTTCCGTATAATTAAATTAGGTTTCGTAATTAGATGCCCACTAGACATCGCCTCTCCCATCGCTAATTATGCTAATCAGTGACTAGAAACAAGGGAAACAATTTTCACGAAATTAATTATCCCGCAATTGTGTATAGCAAGCGAGCGCGACCATCCTTATTCAGCGAGGGTTGTCCATGCAGTGTTTGAATGGAGAGATCCGCATTGAGTTGGTTCAAAGGTAGTTCTGCAGACGGAGACTTGAATCTCTTAAACGCATAAAATATGTCAAAATATAATAATATAATGTGACCTCGATTTTAGCTATGAAAACATAACTTACTGATGACTTTACCATTATAATGACCATTTAATATTTCGACGAAACGCGTAGTCTCTTACGAGAAAAAAACAATTTTCTTCTAAAATAAATCCCTTTCCAAATCTTTTAAACTGATGATTTTTAAAATAATAGTGAAAATTCTATGTTATTAAAAAAAATTATACAGGTCTGGACGTTCTGAAGAGATCTTTTAGTTTTTAGTTTTGGTTTTACATCTATTCTTCATTGCCATTTGAGTCATGGAAATAGTCTTCTGACGTAGTAATAAATGGAATCAAGCGAGTTCACAGTTCATATTACTTTCTTTATAAACAACTTTTTTTGTAAAATTAGATTGTCGGTACTAATTACTATCATTCATAAAACTAACATAGCAAGTAATTTAAATATAAATAAATTAGATAATTATACTTACTACCTTAACTCGTAATGTACAGAAAAATAGGTAAAAGAGCGCAAAAGTATTAATTTTCTTAGGTAACCAATTTCTCAAAATTTGAGAAGAATTTGAATGCGCGTATTGGCTTTGACCGGAATTAGGATTTTTGTATAAGTATGAGGAGAGGTGAGAGTATCGCTAAAAGAGCAATATACCCGCGGGTACCCAAATTTTGTGGATTATCGGGAAAATGATCAAAATACGACATCAGCACCATAATTAAATAATTTTTATCTGCAGAAAAGGAACTAAACGTATAATTGCGACTTAAACTTTCGTGTTTAGTTATTTTTGCACAAAAAGTCTTCTATTTGTTATCATTTCCCAATATTCTTTGTCTTCATTTACAATACTGGTGTGTTTCGCTGAAATCTAATTGTAGCCAAAATTTACAACATTGTAGAGTTGTCGAATTTGTTCCAAAAATGTAAGTTATCTTCGCAAATGAGAAGAGAAATAAGGTAAGCATCACCGCAGTTAAACCAGTTAAAACAGTGAATGGATAAAATAAAATTTTAACGGATTACAATACATATCCATATTAATATATAAATGCGTAACGCAAAAGCGTGTCTGTCTGTCTATTTGTTACCTGATCAAGACTAAACCACTGAACCTATCGTGATAAAATTTGGCAAGGAGATAGTTTAGATATCCAGGATAAACATAGGCTAACTTTTATTTTTGAAATGTATGATGAGAAAGATAGACGTGGTTTTAGACAATAAAAATCGATAAAATCGGGAAAAAAGAGTTACATTTTACGCTGTCTAAATGATTCGAGTTAGGCGACAACTATAAAGGGCAATATTGTTTTCCTCAATGAGTTCTACAATAAAGTCCGCGACAGCATCTACAAAACAATATAAAATAATCGATAAAACATTATTTAAAATAGATGTTAAAATACTTCAAATAGAGAAAGTAATTTAAAAAGGAAAAAATCTATCATAAAATTTAATGGATTATTTGGTTTTTGCATTTAAAACGATAAAAAACGCCTTTAAATCTTAAAATTTCGACGAATAGTTTAGATTTTACAAGAATTTTAATGAAATAGCGCAACCGCTTCACGCTTCAGAAGCGAAAATTCAACCGATGCGGTTCCCACGAGATGGTGTGGTGCAGCCTAAACAGTCAAGTTTTGTATAAAATTTGTATTAATATTGTTTTAAACAATTAGGGTGCTGTACGTGTCTTTAAAAACTAGTAAGTAAAAGTATATTGATCTTACAATATAGATTTTTTTTCCTGAGGAAAAGAAGATTTGTCTAAGAAAAATACCGAGCAACGACTGGTGTCTTTATATAAAGAAGTGCGTCGGTGCTTTTTTAGATCTGCTGGATCAAGTGACGCATCACGACTATCGGGAGCTCCTTTCGTGATAATCCTTCAATCGGGAAAGTTTTCTTCTTAAGACGTGTATTTTGAAGTTTCAGTAGTTTTCTTGAAAAACTGTTTCGGGATAACTTTTGTTCGGACTCGTGAATTATGAATGATACATTCGAATGTTTGTGAATACGCGGTGATACATGTTTTTGGTATTATATTTACGTATTTTAAAACAAATTAGAAAGTAAAATACGCAAAATAAAAAATAATATACGTCGGAAATATAAATAAAACTTGATTGGAATGTTCGTAAGAAAATTTGTTTTGGATATTATATCAGCTACTGGTAACTGTACTTTATGTACGCAAAATACTTTTTTTGAGACACGTCACATCTCGTTTTGTATTTTTCCAAAGAAGTAAATCTCCATCTTTCCTTTCACAGATGAGATATGCCTTCATATCGGTTGTTTCCTACGCGACTCTTCCTCAATCACAGAGATTTTATTTTGCTAAATGTTCGTTCTACAGAAGCAGCATCCTTAGAATATCCCTTTTCCAAGCTCAGCATGTTCGTTGCGCTCCGAGATGAATACCCTTCCTTCTACCCGCGTATAATTTCATCCTCGCTTCCTGAGATAGTGACATGTGCTACGTACTCAGCGGATTCCAAGCATTCATAGAAACGGGACGACTGTTGCGGGAATGCTAGGCGATTCGTGCTTAGCAAGCGACAGAATTTGATACGCAGGCACCGTACCTCCACGCGAGGAACGCCTCGCCAACTCAGAGCTTTGTGGTCGAAGTGAGGCGACATATCTGCTCCAAACACGCTCTAGAGCAGCGGACACCAACCGGTGTGACCCGTGAATCATTGGTGGTTTACAAGAAATGTTCGTGATCCGCAGAAAAATCTGAACATTAATAGAAATTTTTCACCTTATGTAGAAGACCAATGGCGGATCTATGGAGGGGGGGGGGCGGAAGGCGGCTGAACCTTAACAGATGTGGACCTGAACGCTTAACAGATGAAGGCATATTTTGCCACTTTAAACAATTGACAAATTTGGCTACTATTTAATATTGTTAATTGTTGATTATCTGTTTGATGAGTTGATGTATTTTATATAAAAGATAATTTTTATAAAATTTGTGTTGTAAAACCATGATTTTCTAACAGAAATGCTTCCCAGTTCACTCTCCGGTTAGCACCCCGCCCCCTTTGACTACGGTATAGATCCGCCACTGTAGAAGACAATACAGTAGAACCCATTTCAAACGGTCTGGTCGGAACCGGAGACCTTAGCCGGTTACCCGTTTGACTGGTTAAACCGTGAAAAATCGATTTTCGATCAAAAATTGCCTACAATTTCATCAAATTATCATGAATAAACAAGCAAGTGTGACGTCATTTCCACTCATTTTATTGTACCGAGTGTACATACGTACGTCAGGTAGTACCTCACAGACGATCTTGTCAAAAGTTAATAGACTTCATGTTGTTCATGAACGGCATATTATAATTAGATTACTCACTCATGTAGTAAAATTTATTTCAAAATAACTTGAGAAGTATGCTTAAAAATGTGTGTATGGTCGTAAATGATTCATTCGAAATTTCAAACTTTTAATGTGACTGTACCTAGTTTGCAACTTACAGAAGAAGAAAAATTTACATTTAAACCACGCCATAAGATATCAAACTATATCTATAATAATTATTTAAAACTTATCAGATTACTCATTAGATATATCACATGTATTAAACCATAAATTTCAATAAAATACGAACTAAAATAATACGTGTTATATTACACTTTATTCGCGGTAACGTTGTATTTTATATTTTAAAGTAGGTGACATTGTAAATCATGGCTGAGCTTGTTACTGGTAAACAACGTGTAAATAGATGATAGGTTACTTCCAACATCGCTTATTCGTAGAATGTCTTTAAAACCATCTTGTTTTATGTGGAAAGGCAAAATAGTCTCTGAAAAAGTATTTCATCAACATATAGCTCAAATTAATTTATTTGAATTTCAATTTAAAAAAATGGAAAATTACACATCAATACTCTCATTTCTTTAAAATTCATATTTTGGGAATGTTAGAAGACAATGACATTAGTTTTCGCACTCTTGTGGCAAAAGACGAAATACGTGGTTCGCTTGATGTTGTGCTGCGTTGTCACTTTTCACGACCTTAATTTCGAGTGGCCTGACATTATTTTACTTTTTTATCGAATATCTCATTTTAAATCCAGCGACTCGTGATTGCCATAGGATTTTCACACTTTCAGAATACCAGTGAACAATTTCTAAAAGTTTTAAGAAATTCCTAATTTTCCTAATAAAGTTTTCTTTTTCTTCAGTTAAACTTGAAAATTCGTGAAATCCCATAAGAGACGATATTAAATTAAAGTTGCAGTAACTCGCAAACTATTCTCGTGAAGGTCATGAAACTTTGTTAACAGTCATAATAACAAGAAGTTTTCGAAATATAAACAAAATCTTACGTTTTCAAATTTATGTGAAGTAAGTACCTTAAATGAACACGAAAAAAATTAAACAAACACACCTAACGTCGCGTCACACCGTTTAAAAAAACATTAAAATTTTGTTATAATTACCGAGCGTTTTAGTTTTTGTAGAATTGTTCTAGTGCAGCGGTCGTCAAGCTTTTATACCTCGCGGCGGTAAAAAATATAAGAATGTCTCTTACGTATTGCAATTACTTATTTAATGAAAAGTGTCACTCGATTGATGTTACAATACCTTAAAAGGATATTACGTGAATCTTATGTAACAAGTGGATCCTGTGCACCTTCTAATTGGAAATCAATTACAGTATTAAAATTTTTACTATTCATTTCCCGTTTCTGAAATTCCAAAAATGTTAACGATCTGATATTTATTCCATAACAAACTAGTTTATTCAACAAATCGACTATTAGAATTAATGTCCAGATTTTTCTTTCTTCATAACTAGAGCCAACAAGGATTATTTGATTAGGGATCTTGTGGCGCCACTCTTGATCTTTGTAACTTCATAATTCCCGATGGTCCGTTTTACCAAGACATGCATTTTTGTGGTCCCCTTACCAACCTTGAAACGTAAAATAAAATTGAAAAAAGAAGAACAAGTGAGATAGTGAAGCACAGTAATACCTCGATTTTCGAAGACTTCAAGTATCTTCAGTTACCTGTCTTGTTCGATTTTCTTCGCAAAAAAAAAATGTCTTGGACGAGGAGACTTCTTTTACGTACCATCCGGGAATTAGACTTTTTAACAATTGATTGAGGAGAAGTTACAGTTAAATTGATTTCTGTAAATTCTTTTTTTACGAAAATGCGATCTAAGGAATACAAGCATAAACCGCTAACTCCTCTGTTGCTCCGCAAACAGTAAACAATTTTACATTATAGCAAATATTAACAACCTTTTGGTAATGACAGCCCGTGAATCTGAAATACGTATACAACGCTCCATTAAAATCAACAGGTTACAAAAACAAAGAGTTCTAATTGTTTGAAAACTGTAGCGCATTCCAGTAAGATATATTCCCCCCAAATCACATAGTTTACTCCTTCACTACATCTTGTTTTTTTTTTAGTTTCCCTTGCCACTCCCAAGGAAGATAATGATGTTTATTATAATTTTCGTTTAAACCAATAAGTTACAAAACGAAGATTCACTTTATACATGTATTACATGAATTCCCCATAATAACGATTGGAATGTTTGTAGATAGTTATAATATGAATATAATAAAAATAATTGATTACATTACGCATGTTAAGTAAGTGATCTTTTATAATACAGTAGAATTCTCATTATCAGAACTCCATCCGGATCGCCGAGTATCCGGATATATAGGACAAAAACATAGGAGATTTAAAAGAAATTAATTAAGGTTGAGGAGTATTCAATTATGGTCCACAGTATGGGACCCATCCTACTGCGGTCTAGGGTACAGATACTCGTAGAGCTTGCGAATTCTTCGAATTTAATCCCTTCCGACTGGCGACCACTGTCAATAATATCATAAAATTCTTTTATTTATATGTGATGTTTTTCCTCAATAATATAAATATTCTAGTCATATTTTAAATAAAGTTTTTTGGAAAAAATCCAATTCCGGATTGTTGATCCGGTCCCGATTTATCCGGATAATCGAAGTTCTATTGTATATTGGAAATAAATTTTGTTATTGTTTTGTAGTCATGATGAGTCGATCCGTTGCTAGCTGGATTGTACATGAGTTTATTATCCTCCACGTGGAGATAGACAAATTTTAAATAGCTTTTTGACAGTAAACTTTTATTACTTAAATTACGAACTATGTTGTTTGTGACAATAAGAAGCGGAAGAAAACTATAATTTTATTTATCTAACAGAAACTGTAATTTTAGATGCGCGCATTGTTCATACTCAATCGATTAATTGTGCGTGCCTCTAATAGCCTTAAATCGCTCAGCACTTAGCGGATCGATCCGTATAATCTGACGCAGCAAGACATTTCGCTTATGAATACGATATTGAATCAACAGCGGCGGCGAATCGGCCGGAGAGCCACGTCCACCACCGCGACGCACTGACGCCCTCCCGGAGGCCAGTGTGGCGCCGCCGTCTTCTCCTTTGAGACCGGATGCCAAAGGAACGGACGACGGCGTCACTGCGTCAGCGCACGCCTCTGCGTCAGCGCGCGGCGACACGCAGCCTTCGGTTGCATTCAGCTCCGTCGCACTCCGCAGCTATTCTCGGTGACCCGCAAGCGGAGGGTTTTAGAAGAACATGTCGCGGAACTCGACAATGTCGTAGTACTGGATGTATTCGTTTATGGAGGCCAATTACGGAGCTGGTGAGCAATGGCGGATCCAAGGGGGGTACAGGAGGCACGTGCCCCTGCCCCCCAAAACGAGATAAAATTCAGTACATCCATTGAAAGCAACAGCTAATAAAATCTGAGTAAAAATGCGTCTTCGTCATAGGACAAACATACGACTTACTTTGCTTGTATAGATTTTCACTCCAACCTAAGCTAAGGACTGCGATATTATGTAGAAAACTCGCACTCCGGCGAGATTCCGAGCCACTTATCTAATGGAAAATGTATACTAGAAAGATGGTCAAAAAAGTGTAAATCATAAATAAAAGAAGATAAATGATTTGTGCTTGGAATAATGGTACTTTATTAAAACAATAAATTAATGATGGAAGTGTTTTATTGGTTTTCTTAAAAAATGTGTAATAATAATATTGTACGATTTATTAATGAAAGGAAATATTTATCTTCATGGACTCCGCCCGAAATCAAATCCTGGATCCGCTCCTGCTAGTGAGGACCAATTTCACGAGGGATCTATCAGACGTTCTCAACCTTTTTGAGACAATTCTGGCCCTAGTTTTTCTCCAGTTTTCCTCCAGGTAGTGCGGATGGCGGGAATGTCATTAATACTTTTGATTTTATTGATCTCGAATTTTGTACTGCACATAATATCTACGATTCATTTTGTAATAATAAATGTATAACTTAATTTATATTACATAATTACTTGTATAAATATTAACTCAACCACTTCGCTTGAACCCTTGGTCGGAATTTATGGGATGATTCCTTACTTGTTTCCGGAGGGTAACTTAGTTTATTACCCCCCGAGTGGTCCCCCATGCAGGTTGCAACTGCCTTTTTGACAACGTTTATTTATTCATTTATACTTTCATATAATATTAAATACGCTAGCATCATGTAAAATAAATACATCTTGTGGACGGGGCACCCTCCCATTTTGTTTCGTCTTGAGAATAACACTTCCATTAAAATGATAAATAAAACGGCCCAATGTTGGAAACAAACAAATATTTGCACTAAAACACAAAATGAAAGAATAAAAACTTTTCGATCCGTTTTTTTAAAATCATCTTAGGTACTTCCATTAAAATTTCAGACTTTTAAAATACAATTTAGGACTTCAAGATTTTGAAATTTTTCCGATTACCAAACCACTGACATTCGATAGACTTCACTTTTATTAGTACAAATTCTCGTCTGTATTCAGAGTTATTCCACAGCATCAATCTTTCAGTCGTATCGGTCATCTTGTAGATTTTTTTCTTTTCTCATGTCGTCTTCATTCTTTTTGTTTCTATGAACTGCTCCTTCCCGTTGTTCTTTGAATGCCCGTTTGATGAGCAAATATACTCAACCACCTTTTGATCCAGGTGTCTCTCGTCACTAACCGGGGAGGTGGGAATTTTCCCACGCCGTAAATTCTTATTCTTGATATATTTTATCCCTTCTATGTATTGCTGAAATACAACTATTTTAAAATACATTAACGTGTACCTTTTTCAAAAATTATGCGTGCTTATTTGGAGGTGGCGATATGGAGACTAATGGTTACAACACTCTTTTTCGAAAAATTAAATTATTACACTTTAACCACATGAAACTATGATTTATATCAACGTTATCACGTCAACTAAGTATTATCTTGTCTTATATTTCTTAAACATCAAAAATTTTACTTAGTAGGAATACGTATAAAACCATGTCGTACTTGGTCGATTCGTACAGCGCGAGAGGATCGAACAACAACAAGTAGCATTTGTTGTAAGGAAGGGTAGCAGCATCAATTTAAATTTCGGCTAATCTTTCCGATACTTTCTTTCATCCAATCAACCCCCCCCCCTCACACAACACATACACTTAGATACATGAAGATCTGACGATCCAAAATTTGAAACAAGTTGTCCTAAACTTAGCAAGTTTATATATTGTGTACATATCTCGAGGTTTCAGTACGAAATTTGAGCCTGTCATTCCGAGCGAAAAGTATGGCTTTGATACGTGCTTACGGTAAATTGAATTATATACCTTATGTATATTAATTCAAATATATAAGTCCAACTATATTTTCCAGGTCCACTTCAAAATACATGTATCTTATTTTAGTATTTATTGGATCCACCATCGGGGTTGTCAAATGTTGGACGTTTGAAAATCTATCGGTATTTTTATAATCACAGAAGTGACTTTATTAATTTATCAAAACACACGCAGAACGATGAAATGTGCTGGCCAAACTTGGATATCTTGGTGACCAACAGTCTTAAAATCTTTTGAAAAATCGTGCACTTGAGAATACGTTTCGTTCTCGGTACTCATTGAACATTCATGCGGAATCTCAAGTGCAAAACTATAAGGGCCCTCTTAAGAATATGATTTTCCGTTTGTTTTGACATCTGACAAGTTGATTCATGTATAAAATAATAACTGATGAAACTATCCAAAAACACGTGTTGAACAGAGCAAACAAAGGACCTTAATTTAATCAGTATTCTTCCGTAAGCGAATATAATTAATCTAGCCTGATTACATACGAAAACACACAGCTTTAAAATTTGCACAATTACTCGTGCAATTTTCTTAATCTCACCAAACATCACTACAGAAATTACCAAGAATGAAGTTTAATTTACGACTGAAAGATAAAGTTGGTTATTGAATTTAAAATAGGCGATTCGAAAAACATACGTAAATAATTTAACGCGGTTATTTGTAATTGCAGCCTTATGTAATTGAAGATTGACCTAATGCCTTAAAAATAATCTTCAGAACGCTGTTGTAAATGGACCAATCAATTTACAAAATCACAGTGAACTGAAGAGTCAGAGGAGGCAATAGATTCTTGTCGTGAGAGAACTCAAACACAGAAACCAATAAAGTGACAAGCCCCATCCCAATATTATACAATTTTTTTCTATTCCATGTATACTTTAGTGGCATGACAATTCATGCGCGAGCACAGGTTAGATGACGCATAGAGGAGTTTGTATTGCACCGCTGCCAAAATCGTGTTTGCGTAAGACTTCTGGGTGTTAGCTGTCACGTCACTCTACTCCTAGCTGCACTTTGGCACAGGTGCCCTCCGCGACGGACAGTGTTCGGCGAGGGCTCCACGGCGCATGCGCCACCGGCCCCCGAACCTTAAGTTCGAGGGCGCGACCTCCTCCCGCTACGGGCCGAATCGAGGACCCTACCGGAATCCCAAGGTTCTCAACACGTCGTGAATTCTTTTGAAATTTTTTGTTTGAGTGGACAATTTTAGCAAATACTTCTCGCCGCAATACATCGTATTACCATTCTGTAACAGACGTGATAGTTACAGCAATCGAACCTAAAAAAAGTTCGAATTATTTGACTTATGCCTTCACTACTTCAGTTTTCAAATCGTTGTATTCAAGAAATACTGTAACACGAGAATTTGAACAAAATCGAATGTTATTCAACTACAAAAAAAAAGTACACCCCTCTTCTCTCATCCTCAAATAAAGATATGACCTTGTTATGGATTTTTTTACCATTGTAGTACGCAGAATATTGAGAGACTAAAACAAATTCTAATGAATCAATATTCAATTGAAACAACTCAATAACTAATTTTCGGTTGTACTGTCTAAAAA
>NNCF01129400.1:269287-290570 GCA_002313205.1 Laupala kohalensis
TATATATATAGGCGCACAATAGGAGTTAAACTTGATTACTAAAGCAAGTTTAAAACTGGAACCGAGGAAATAAAACATACATTTGAAAAAACTTCGATAGAGGATGAGAAGCGAAAAATAGAATGCTTGAATATAATGTGGAAAAGAGCTCGCTTATTGAGCTCAGAAGTGAACAATATTCGAACTACCCATTTCATCTTAATTTGTTTTCAAAGAAAATATTTCATTCTGGAAAATAAAATACTTTTTCAATTCTGAATAATAGAAGTTTGGATCAAATAACTAGAAAAATTATAATGTTGATACCTGACTCGGTTGCAGCAGAAAGGATAAATTTGTGAGGAAATCTCAACCTGGTCCGGGTTTTCTCTCCGGTTTTCCTTCGGGTAGAGACGGATTTTATAAACAGGCTCTTCCGAATAATCTAATTTTGATAATATTACGTACTTGTGAACCATCTTTTTGTTTTATGAAATTTTGAGCATGAAGTTTCAATCCGCCTCAGTCTTAGCGCACTTGATCGGAATCGATGGGGCGGTCCCTAGCTTGTTTCCGAAGTGTAAATTAGTTTTTATCCACACGGTCTACACGGGAGTTTGTACTGCTTTTTGACAGTAAATTTATTATTAAATTACTTATTATTAATATAAAATCAAAGTACAGATATTTACACCCATTACCGCACATTTATATTATAAGTTATTTAATGTCTCTTTTGATAGCGATCGTATTATGTGTATTTGCATATTGTGTAGTAAATTGTATGTTAATTTCATAAAATTTAAACAAATATTTTTTTTTAATTCTTAAAAAGTTCGTCCGTTTGTATATTTCAAATAATTCATAGAATGCATTCTTTAAATTAGGGAGACAATATCTTTTCTATAGATTTCCTTTTGTTATCATTTCAATACGTCTTCATTCGTGTTTTGTATTACGCCAGACCATTTCCCTGCATGTTTCGGAATTTCTGGCGATATCAGATATCCCGAAAAAAGGGAATTCTCTGTTGTATATTTTTTTGTCGAATGGCTCAACCAAACCCTAACCATAAATCTGAATACAAATATCAACCCCTTTTCATTAAACTGACATTCTAATTTTGTACTAGCAAGAAAAGAAAAGGAAAAGAATCAGAGATAAGAAATTAATTTTCTCATGTCGAGTTTACATATATCCTTGGGATTTCAATAATATTTTGTCATAAATCATATAAAAGACGATTACGTGAAGCTTCATACAGAAAGCATTAATTTAATTACTAACATGACCAATGCAAATTTACTGCTATAAGACATAGAACGAATGAATTGTGGATAATAAGTCGTTTACCATCAATAAATGCGTAAATGCTAATTTTATTAGATCAATATTAATAGAGAAAGTAATTTATTAAATAAAAAGTGAAAACTTTAAAATACCTTTTGGGTGTATATTTTAACAGCAATTTATTTTTTAAATACATAAACGAGACTCTTTCCAAATGAACGGGAATTTCCAAAAAATATGAATTGAACAGAAACGTTTTTCTATCCTATTAAACATTCCTTTCACATGTATGAGAAACAAATTTCAGAATAATTCATTACAACGGATGTACTTTAAATATTTATTTATACATTAACAGTTTTATATATGATTACAAAATAATTAAAAAATGTTCATTAAATTCTTAATAATTAGTATATACATATTTGAATGCAATTTATATTTAATCATTCTATATATATATATATATATATATATATATATATATCAAAACTTCCTAGTTTTCACAGAAAACATTTGTATGGGAACGAACTTCATTGTCCCAATGCGGTATATGATCAGCCATGGCTATTTGTTCTCTTTTGATAAACAGATTTGTTCTTGTGTCTTCCTCTTCTTCTATATTCGCTCCCCTTGAATTACAAAAATAATAAATTAGAGATTCTCCGAGCAATATAAAATCCTGAAAATCAGTAAATTAACAGAAATAATATCTATAACTACAAAGGGCATTGAATATTTTCATTTGAGTTAACTATGAAATTCAGTTTCAATCCTAATAATTTTACACCTCGAACATTTTACATAACTTTTTCAATTTTTCCGGGTGCATAGTAATACAGACGGAGAATGAATAAATAGTAGAGAAATCTCCGGTTTATACAACGTTCTTGAGTGTTCGTTTCAAACATTCAAATACATTTCTAGCTCCCGCTAACTCTTTGGCACTTGGCAAGCACCGAGATATGACTGGTGTGAGAGGCGACAAACGATGCAAATTCGCGTCCCAAAGAAACTTTCTAGATAGTCTGATGTTGTGAAACGTCGTTGCCTGTTCAATGGAAAATTCTATTCAAATTTTATTTTTTAATTTATTTCATTACGTCCAATAACAAAAGTAATATACATCGCATAAATAATGATGTCTATAAAAGAAATGTAAAACTAAATCACATATTAAAAGAAAAACAGTATATAGGTTTGGCGATAAATACAATGTACCACATAGGATATAAATCCATGCGTAAGTAAGGCGACTTACAACTTTTAAAAAATATTGAAGCTCCGATGTAAAACCGTAATGAATGCATATAGTACCTAAGTTGAAGAAAACTATATAAATTTTTTAAAAAGTAAATAAAATAAATATCCACATAATTATTTAAACTTGGAAATTAAATATATTTGTAGAGGACTAGCTAGTGGACCAGAACGCAACTTAATAAAAAATGATGAGTAATTTTATTAGTATTAATTTAAATGTATAATTTACAAAATCAATATAGTTAAAGGTTATTTTGATCATCTGACGAAGTGTCACATATGATGTGGTTTTGATTTTGTGTGTACATTTTCATATTGTGTACGCTGTTAAAGTTTTTTAGTGTTTTAATCTTTGAGAAGTGCCATTCGTACGCACATGTAAGAAATGAATAATAATAAATTGTCCTCAATATAAGGTCGTTTTAATTTGCAACAAATCTATTCTAAATGTTTCAGCTCAATAACTATACATGTCCATAGAACTGTAATTTGAACTTGTCTCCGTTGTGGGGAAAAATAATGATCTTATTGATGCAAAGTAATTAATGATAATTTGACCGATTAGTGGCTCAAACATTTGCCAAAGGAGAGAAAAAGCATACACTCCCCATTTCAAAGAATAAATTACTTGTAATTCATGAACATTGAACGTCAATTTTTTTTTCTGCAACAACGATAATGTAGACCCCACGTGGACAGTCGCAAGAAAAAGAAAATACAATCCCGTGTCGATTACGAAAACAAATTAAGCGGTATATTAACACCTGAAATCATCCTTTTTGAACGAAAAATAAATGGACATCGATTTATCTTCCATTTTATTGTGATAAAATCGTTTGTACTACAGATGTGTGATTCAACTCCAATTGAAATCAGAAGACTGATTGAAGCCAACTCCAATTGAAGCCGATTACAACGTTGCCTTCCTGATATGATTTTAAAATATTTCAAATTATTTTGAAAACAAGAAAATTTTCAAAACCTAAACGGAAAATAAATTCAAGAGTGAATATATTTTCACTCATAAGCATCACACTGAGGTAATTGATTGTAATAAGGAAGCTCGTACATTTTATTACCAACAGTGTAAAAGAAATGTGTAGAATACAGCAATATATCAGTAAATTTCGATTAATATATCACAATACTAAAGAAAAAAGTGATAATTTGTAGACCGCGAAGCATGTAAAAAATTTAAATTAATCAAAAGAGACAAAAAGTCAAAAGATTTTACCGGAACTATAACGGATATTTACCGAAATATTAGTTTATTGTCATTTTATGTTAAATCTGTAAAACCATTGACTTTTTATGAAAGTGGAAACATGTATAGTTAAGTGATCAGGAATCACCATCACGATTCGTACCATCAAATCAACATCCAAGAAAATAATTTCAAATTTTAATAAAAATCTCCAATTTATTAAATAGCGCCTCATCATATGTTTGTGTAACGTGTTTATTCATTTTCTAAATTCAGAACTGACCTTCTCCGAAGCTCATAACTATGTTGTGAGTTATGACAAACGATTACAATGTAAAAGTAGTCCTCCATTACACAATGGGAATTCAACTTAATGATACAACATAGTATTTCGAGTCAGTGTTCTCATTCCTTTTCATTAAATGAGATAAACTTTACGGTCAGTAATTAACTTTATGGCGAATGGGTTACGTTGCAATACTTCACATCACCTCACTGTATGTAGTGTTATCTCAGATTATCCACGGAATAAGTGTTTAATGAACTATGTCATTCTAAACAAAAATATTTCAAAGCAAGGTAAGCTCTAACGATGGGCAAGAAAGTATCAAATGTAACCGTAAATAATCAGTAGCAGAAGAATTACAAAAATATGATTACATTTTGTTAGAGAAACACGTATCTTGGTACATCCGAAAATATATAGATCACTGAAAGACATAAATAAACATGTTTTATTATTACATTCGTAGAATGTGTGAGGTAAGTGCCTATTCTGGCGTGATAGTATAATTCGGAAGACAGACATATCACTGAATCCGAAACAATTCATCTTTCAGCGAAATCACGCACAAATCCATCCATTACAATTTTTCAAATTAATGAAATATTTTTTAATATTTCTACATTGTGTGGAATGTGGAAGAATAGTGGCAAAACAAATCATTAATGCTGACGGGGAAAGAACAAATTTTAAGAAAATTTCTGTTCCAATGAGTCTTTCTCATACAACCACTATTATGAGATGTATTCTTCCAAAACAAGCCCTGCAATGACAGAACTACACTGACATGTAACTAGAGTATGGTTCGTATAAAAAGTAATGCGAGCATCATTATGACATCATCATAGTCATCAACTTGACAACATTAAATGGAAGAAACTATACAAACGTGGAAATATATTTATATGAAAATAGACCATCATATTTGTGAATTCTTGTGAATGTAGCATACTGTTTTATCTGTCACTAAAGTTGATGAATTATCACTCCAAGTTTTCTTGACGGGATGTAACATTATTATTGACTGGTGGCATCAAATAAATTACACACGGCAATGATACCTAAGATCTTATCGTTCTCAGTGAATTTATTTTAACATTTAACTAACTCTTCATTATTCATGTATGTACTGGAAACATATATTAAAACATTAACCATCATGGAAGTAGAAGGATCATTCTATTTAATTGTTATTCTTACATTTAATTATTAATTATTATGTCCTTACAGAACTTGTCGGTAATCACCTGAAGATGTACTAGGTAAATTTGGCTTAATATATCTGTAAAATACAGGGAGAACACCCACGGATATAAAAAAAGTAAAGAAATAAATTTATTGTTAACCTAGAATCTTCTTTAAGGTCATTAAGGTAAGGTCAGAGGAATTTTAAAGTTCATGTATCTTTGAAAAAAGGCCCGAGGAACATACGATCAATGCTCTAATATTTTACAAGACCTTGCAAGTAGACGAATGTTTTATTTTAAAATACGCTTCGATATCTAATTCCAGTCATCATTAGATGAATGTACATAAATAATAACTTGACACTCCTTACAATGTTTATAACATATTACAATATTAACATGAGAGTATACGATACTATTGTAAACATACGTTCAAACTGGAGACTATACTACGACCGTTATGAGAGGGTTTAATAATTGGGAGCGAAGCTATTGATAGAGATAATACTGCTGCTCCAACTATAACTACCGTAACTGAATCGCACACAATCACGAGAAATACACGTCTAAAAATTTTCACAAAACCAAAAGTATTATTTCTATATTTACCGTATATTTATGAGTAGGCTTTGTAATACACCCGTTACGTGTTATGTTGAATATAAGCAGTGTCTCATATGAGTAGGAAGCAACCTGAATAATAATGACTTAAATTAGTTATTAATGATACATTGAATGAAAAAGGGAGAAAAGTCCAGGAACTCCGGAGACGAAAAGTCTCACATTTTCACTCAATATAACATTATTAATCTGTTACCTGTGTGTAAGAGATGTGAGTAATCATTCTAATTTACTGAACATGACATACTTTAACTTCGTGCCAGTGCAACCTATAACTGCTTCGTGACATACAGTTTTTGAGACGATGTGTCAGTTACGGTAGTTACCGTTGGTGCGACAGAATAGCTACAGTGACTTTACGCACCCGTCCTTCTGCTCAGCGGCTCTGTCCCTCTGTCGCCGGTTCTTGAACCAGTTGGACACTTGCGTGGTGGTGAGTCCCGTGGCTTCCGCCAACTCTCGCTTCTCCCTCGGCGACGGGTAGGGGTTGTGCGAGTACCATTCGCGAAGCACCGATCGACTCTTCTCCTTAAAGCAATACGACGTCTCCTCGCCGTCCCAGATGGTCCTCGGCAGCGGGAACTTACGCCGCACCCTGTACTTGCCGACGGCTCCCAACGGCCTCCCGCGCAGCTTCTCCGCTTCCACGTAATGCGCCTTGAGCCACAGCGCTTGGAGTTTGGGGTGGTTGTGCGGAGAGAACGTCTGCGATTCTAGGATGCGGTAGAGTTCTTTGAAGTTGCCGCGATGGAACGCGACAATCGCTTTGGCCTTGAGAACGCTCTCGTTCTTGTGCAGTTTGTCGCACGCGGGCAGCGACCAGAGGAAGCGGCCGAGGCGTTCGATGTTCCCCGACTGCTGGAGCACCTCGCACACACACGCCACTTGTTCCTGTGTGAAGCCGAAGCTCGGCAGCAGCGGCGACAGAGCGGCGGCTGGCGGCGCCGGCGGGGGCGAGTGCTGGGCGGCGGCGGCGGCTGCTGCGGCCGCGGCCGCCGCGTACGCCGGGTGGTCTACCGGCGCGAGATGGTGCGGCGGTCCGGCGGCCGGATGGTGATGCACCGCTGGTCCGCCGCCGCCCGGGAGCGGCGGCGGTGCCAGAGGAGGCAGCGCGTCTCCGCCGCCCGGGGGCCCGGCCAGCATGGTGGCGTGCACCCAAGCCGAAGACACTTTGGCGCGCGCGAGGGGAGCGGCGGCGGCGGCTCGCTCGCTCTCTCGGTCACACGCTCTCACTCGGGAGGCGATACACTGCGTGCGGTCGCGGGCCGCGCCTCGCCGGGACTGCCTGACTGCCCGCTCGCTGCCCTTGGTGGCTCGCTCGCCCGCCCTGCGCTGCCGCCTCCGTCACCTCGCGGCCGCTGCCTCGAGAGTCCATTGGCGCGCCGAGAGGGGGCGGGGCTTGGGCGGAGCGTGCGCGCGCAGCCACGTGAAGCGCGCCATCCGCGAAGGGAGGGGCACGAGGCGATCAATCGCAGAGGGAGAGACTCACGGAAGGGAGGGGGCGATGGGAAATGATTATCATGAGGAGCTTGCTGAAAGAAACAAATGGAGATGGAGTTGCATTTACCACCTTTTTCTACGCTTGGCAAATAACCAACGAAGCCGAGTGAAAAACGTGTCTCATTCAACGCCATTATTAATCGTATTTGTAATCAAACATCAAATCCTTTTGAATCTGCTCTCCGGAGAAAAATGTCACGACATGATAAAATATATTGCATTTTTTACGAAGAATTTTCACATACATTTTGTTTTTTAAATAATTTATGTGACGCGAATATAGGGAAATTTATTCGTTAAATTTTTTTAAATACAAAAATTCCAATTTAGTATGGAAAAGGTTTAAAAAATAGTAAATACTTAATACCTTTACTTTACTTTACCTAGAAGAACATTTTTTATTTTAAATTTCAAACTAAGAATATTGTTCATCCTTTCTACCAAATTTTTTATGGTGTTCTTAAAGACATTGTATGTCTTAAGAAGATAAGCAATTACTCACTTATTGTGCACCGATTAAAGCTATATTTGCATCGAGTTTTTAAAATAAGATTTTCGACATTAATACTCATCTGATGGAGTCAACTTTTTTAATATTTCTTTTCTGCTCGTCGTACATTCAACAGATCTTTCTTGTTACATTTTTTTTTGTCAAAATGCGAATTGAATACATTGAACCTATAAAATTATCTTACATTTGAAGATATTAAAATGTCACGAGAGACTGATCGGTTTCAAAGTGATAGAATGACATTCAGCCTCATTTGACTCGAGCTCACTGAGACATTCGTGACAAATGATTCAAAAGAGGAAATCATGATTCATCCCAACAATCGCTTTCTCAGAATTAGTTCTGACGTATTAAATTCAATGGAGGCAATTTGTGTCACACGTCGATGAAATGGCGCTTTCTTACCCGACAACGATTGTCCCTTTTCAGGTGGTAAATGTATACAGTGTCTATTGTGTTTTGTTTATCAGTCGCATGGCAACGCGACTTTCCATTGCTTACAGTGGGACTGACGTTTAGTGGACGGAATAAAGTGTCAAAATAGAGAGCAGTATAGTCGCAAACGGTTTATAGGAACTTATGACATAATAAATTTACTGCCGAAAAAAAATTACCAACCATGTGAGGGGCAATAAACTAATTTACTTTTCGTTGACAAGCAAGGGACCACCTCATCATTTCCAATTACGAACCAAAAAGCAGCGACTACTTTGATATTCTGACGTTATTTAACAAATTCGTGCGATTATCAAAATATTGTTCCCAAAATATATTGTAGCTATGGCAATAATTAAAAATTCGAGATTATTAATGACATGAGTATTAACGACATTGTCGCCTAGTCCCAGATTCATCTCTACCCTAAGGAAAACTGGAGAAAACCCCGAACTAGGATATATGCTGTGAGAAGTAAAATCTACTTCGTGATTATATCCATTCAATGAACTTACATTTGGCAGCGTTTAAGAAATTCGAGTGAACAACATAGAAGCAAAGAGAGTTAGTTCTTAAAATTTATTTCGATAACTCAGGAACGCTTTTTGGATGTAGAGTATCGTAGTTTCGAAATGTTATCATAAAAATCAATTATACCAGAGATGTGTAGAATGAGTTGTGTAATTCGTTTTAAAATCATCTTTTACTTTACTCTTGGCAAATGAAATCTTTTATTCGAGTGATTTTATTAAGTCTTTTTAATTTGTATTCCTCTGGTAAATTTCCCCTCGTGATAAACGTATTTTGCCTTAATAGAAACTCATTTCGACCCATCGTGTGCCGTCCCCCGGAGCACATGGCATTTTCTCGCTGATGTGGCATAACTTCTTTGTCCCGTTGATTCTCTGCTTCGCTTAGTTTCCTTGATGGATGCATTTTCCAAGATCAATGAGAATATTCCCTTTCGCTCGACTGCGCGTCTTCTAGAGATTGGATTTCCAGAGAAAAAATGAGATCCCTGATTCTGAAGGAAAGCTGCGGGTTGCCCCTTTGTGGTTAAGATATAGCTGTATCACTTCAATTCGAGACGGTATTTGCGAGTGAATCCCTTTAGTGGGGCAACATTTTTATATTCAAGTTTTCCGTATAATTTGGAATAATTTTGATATGATTGTGTGATTCGAGGTAAATTAGGGACCGCCCATAAATTGCGTACCGCAATAACTACTATTTCAAACACCCACCCACAACGCACCTATAATACCTTTCCCTCTTCAAATAATATTTACTTGACTCTAGCCCCCACCCCCGTCAAGAACCTGTTTTTTTGTTCTTTCCCAAAATATGGGGCCAAACAACAATAGGGGACCGTCAAGTAACGAACAAAGTAGATAACGAACGAAAAAGGTAGTGAGAAAGAATGAAATAATCATTTTGTTTTGTGTGTCGCGAGTTGATACCACTCAACTAAGGTAAATAGTGATCACCTTAAGTAAGGAAATTGGGATTCAGGTCACGAATCACAAGAAATTGAGTGATTCGTGACGTGAACCTAGGTTTTCGTGTTTCCAGCTGATCCAGTGTGAAGATTTTACACACTGTTGAAGAAAGAAAAACATTTTGAGTTTAAGTGTATCATATTACTATGAGATTTATCAATGCTACCACTTGATTATAAAAGTAAATGTTATAACATACGATGATTAAACGCAAATGGAAGATGAGACGATGATATTATTAGAATTCTACGATTAATTAATTCTTTTTATTTATTTACGAAATCGGAATAACTGTTAACTTTAAAATCAACACCAATATATTACATCGTACAATATGATGTCGATAAAAATGTATTTTAAAACGTCCACTGCAGGATTCGAACCGAAGATTCAAGCCGTACTACATGGGAGACAATTTAGAGATATTAGAGTTACAAAAATATATTCTTAGACGATTCGCCGGGAACAAAATGGGCTCAAAAGTCGCATGTGATATGAAGCATTAATTGTCAACTATTACTCGCAACTTCAAAAGAATCTGTTCCATATAATATATTCCCTGTGATTAATGAATTATATCTCATTAAAAGACGTGTGGAAATTTTTTTCTTTGGTCATTGAAATAAGTTTGTGATATGATAATTGTTAAACAATTTTTTATTTTTACCTTTATTTTACAAGGCGTTTTAAACTTTGACGACGAATGTGTTTTATAGTTTCGTATAATACGATTGCAATGCATCACATAATCTGGAACAAGAGAACATGCAATGGGATGAGATATGCAGAATCATGACTTTTAAGTCAAAGACGACAGCGTCAGAATCAGGTCGGATGAGAATGGAAATGTCGTTTTCACCTCAGATAGCCACCGAAAATCTCGAACGAGCGCTTCACATGTGAGTTCAGGGATTCATAACACATTCTCATTTTAAAATAATAGTATAGCAGAGGCTCGCTGTGGCTTTGGAGCCAACTAGAGAAGACTACCTTCGTGGTAAAAAAAAAACGATTTATTTATTTAAAAAGTGATTCTATGTACAATTACTACTATTCGTATGAGCCAACTACGTTCATGGACTACGGACTACTTCAACTGGGTTTTCCTTACTTCTCTTTCCACTACTCCTTCAATCTTTCTCTATGCTTATCTTTTCTTTCCTCCGTGCATCATGCACCCGTCTTTTCCTTCCACTTTACTTGGAAATCTTTACCCCTTTGCAATTTTTTCCGAAAGGTTATTCTTGATTGTATATCTTCTGTATGAAGTTCTTGACGTCTTTCTCAGTCTCCTTAAACCAGGTATTATCCATTCTCAACTTTCCAAAATAATGAAACAAATTTTTGTCAGTCTATTGTCATCCATTCTTTTGAGGTGTCCATAAGGGAATTCTCCTTTTCCTAATTGTGTCTGTAATTTTTTCAACGCGTGAATAAATTTCGTTGTTCAGACGTTTTTTGTACTCTTCTCCAACTGGACTCATGATTTTCTGAGTAATTTCCTTTCAGTTATTTCTGCTCCATTTATGACTTCTTGTTCATAGTAAGACACACCGCAGCATGTAATGCTTCCGTGCGTATGACTGAGTAATGTCAAGTTTCGTGTTAAAGAGATATGGACTTTTTCTTGCATATGTTCCTGGTAAGGTGAGAAGCTATTTTCAACTTGTTGATCTATGTATAATTATTTTTATTTGTTCTTTTTTTATTTTACAAGATTTTATGGTTACTAATTTCATATTCATATGCCTTGTTCTTTCATGTTCAGTGTTGAAAGTTACAATTTCCTTTTTCATAGATAATCCAAATATTGGTGTATTACTACATGTACTTGTAAATTTACTTTAAACTGTAAATATTTTCGTACAATCACTGCCATCAATGTATGCTCAACTGCAGTGAATGTAAACTATCTACTTTAACTAAGATATTCATAAAACTTCGGTTAAAATATCCTATTATTTCTGACACCCAGACCAGAAAATATGTTCATTATTTAAATTTTAAATGTATCGCTTAAACTATAATATTAATAAATATTTTAGTTGTTTTATAGAATGTGGTCGAGGAAGACTGTGACAAGACATTGCCTCCGAAATGAGAAAACCTTAGTGCTGCATTTTTACGTCATCAACTTAAAACTGAGCAACCGATATTGTTTATGCATATTTCTCCTTATGATAAATACGTCAAAATGCAGCGTCAAAGCTTTATCATTTTTTCAAAGCATTGGGCAAGGACGAGTTAAAATAGTTGAAATTTGAATTACAAAGTTATGTTAAAATTAATCATGATTGTCTTGGAAATAATGGAAATCACTTTGTAGGTCACTTGTCTAAAAATGAAACGCTGAAATCCTTTTCTAGGATGAGTAACATGCAAGGATTTACTTCCTAGATTCAGGTCGCCGAGAGGTATCTGTGTTAGACAGGAAGATTTATGAAAGGAAGAAGGATAATATGGAAATGAATTCAAGAGACATCTCCAGACATCGGAATATGCTCTTACTACGTTGCATGAATGCTACAGTATATCCATATTTTGAACCCAGTCCATTCCGAAAGAAATCCATCATTATTTTTTGTTTTAACTCATTGGTTTAGAATACGCGTACGTAAATTATTTTTAATGTATTTTTCCATTTTATGGCCATTTCCAGGATTTTCTATGATGAGTAGTTCTTTTCTTCATTAACAAAAATCATTTCCATGTTAGGATTATAAATATTTTCCGGGACAGTTTTATTTTGTCCACATTTGTCGGAAGATATTATGGCCCACCCACGCTTTAAGAATAGTTCCTACTTCCATTATGAGAAATTTTGGGAATAAAATTATTGACGCGCTAGACTACTTATTTAGTAGAAAAAAAATCTGCAATTCCTTTTATGATCGTTTTCCAGTACGATAATATTGATTTTCCAAACCCTTACCTCTGGGCATACTACCATATCCACTACCTGATGGTAATATGGTCCACCTTTTTGGGGGGACAAAAGTGATATTTTATTGAACAATCAGAAATGATGCAAAAGTGAGTAGAAAGAACTTTATTTTCAGATTTAATGATCCAGAAATGAAGTAAACGGTAGTAAACAGTAAGATTTGTTTCTAATATCGGAGATGCTAATAAAAAATAGAAAGAAATAACAAATTGCAATTTTGCACGTCAATCGGACACAAACTAAACATTTTATAATGCTATCTCGAGAAGAAAATAACGTTTCTGACATGCAAATATTGCTCGCATGGGCCATAAAGGCCACTTGTCAACATTTTGGAAGAAGCATTTTTGATCAACTCTACAAAAAACCATCACCAGTCGATTCCACGATTGAGAAGCGGCATGTTTTATGAAAAATATTTTAATTTTCTTGAGAAAAAGGCAAATATGCTTCCACATTATCGAGCTATCAATATAACGTGACAGCAACACACGTCTACTAGCTGACCGCGTCCATGGGAGCACTTTCACCGTGTGGTTTGCCACATGCTAATGTTCCCGTACTGAAGTGAATGTGTGCAACATTTACCGATTATATTTACTGCTAGAGGTGGAAAAGTGCTATAAAACGATCCGCGCCATAATACCATCGGACACCTTATAAATTACGGAGAGGGAATTCTAAAGAACCCCACAATGAAATTTCATATTATTAATTTGTTACGAAGTTTGTATACACAAAGATTATCCATGCGTGTACTGCATTTCAAGATGTACTCTTAACTCCTTTTTACTTCTTTCCTTAGTCATGAAGGAAGGACCAAATTATTCGTGGTTAATTACATTTCGAAATTTTTGACATTTAACAATAAAATTTTGTTTGTTCCACTTTTGGTAGAAATTGAACACTGAGGTACTAGGAGTAGCGAATGGAAATATTGATGGGAGGAACATATCTCTTTTCAGCTTTTATCAAAAATCTCATTGGGAGCAAACATATCTTTCACAAATACGAGACCTGGCTTGGAACAGATATTAGGTTCTGGGCTCATTTGGTGGGGACGAAATGATACTACGAAACAATTTTGGACGATAACTAGAAAGTACAAAATTCATTAAGTAAATTACCTTATTTCTGTGTAGAAAACCTTTTGATATGCATGATGACCAGATTTCTTTCTTGTTTTTTTTTTGCAAATTACCCTTTCCACATTCAGGTAAAACTAAAAGCGTGTGAACATCATCCTCACGACGCAAAGTCAACGGATAATTGTTGTTGTTTGTTTGATTGTCACGTTAATTTTTTCCGCTTTCCAGCTCCCTTTTTTGTGTTACTTCATACAAATTTTGTTTTTAATGATATCTACCCAAGAACCATTCCGAGTATAGTTTTATTATCTCATTTATATTTACAAAGTTTTATTGTGTTGCTGTGGGGTCGGCTGCTTCGGGCCGAACTCGCCCCCGTGATTTACAGCTGCGGCACACGAACCTTTTCCAGTCCAATCTGAAGTTGGAGGAAGTTTCAAACCATCATTCTCCACCGAACGTTGAATATCGAAACCCGAGCTACCATATCTTTGCCGAATATGTCTCATCTCTTCTGATTTGTGGCGAGTCAATATTGTATTTGTTTGCAAATGAGATGTGCGGCTAGGACCGATGTTTATAATGTGCTCCTGTTTAAAGTTTCTGTTATGTTCGCTTGAATTATAAATGACTTAGATCTTTCGAGACTGGTAGGGCGTATTGGTTTTGTATAATGTGTTCGGTTGCCATCTCTCTTTTAATATAAAATTGGAGATACGAAGTATAGACAAATTTGCATTTACATGTCGTAAGCTCTCCCGAAATAGAGTTTCAGAGTAGGTCATTAAAACAAATTTCAATATTCTATATAATTTTTGAGAAAGAAATAGTTTTTAAAATCGTAATTAATTTTTTTTATAAACAGGTACTCTCCTCTCCGCGTAGATTAGCTAACGATCTTTTTTTTTCTTTTTTTTTTTGGGAAAAAAAATATTATTTTGGCGACACCTTCTTCCTCATAATCCGTATTTACTCCTTCAAACAAGTGACTTAAAATTCAACGAATTTAAATGTATGCATTTTTCTCATGCTAGGGGCGATGAGAGTAGCCAAAATTCATCTTGATTATTCACAAACTACCCGACGTTCCACGAAATTTGAAAAGAAACTTGGAAAAATCATTACTGGACATTCAAAATTATAAACCAATTCACAAATAAAACAAAAATAAAACAGATTTTTTGCTTTGTTAAAGATGCATAAAAAATTACATTAATATTTAAAAGAAAAATTGGTAGAAAATTTATATATTTCATCAAAACAGAATGGTATTAACACACCTGTCATCTTTTAGCTGTTTAGGTTAGCTTTTTTTGCTGTTAGCTTTTTTTGCCCAGTATTGCCCGGGGTTCTAAATTTATATGTTAGTTTCCATATTTTTCTACTTTCGGGGTATTAAATTTTCACAATTTCAAAAATTAAAAACCACGAAAGAAACCTTGCAAAGCACACACATTTTTCAGTAGTGAATGTACGATTTTCTTTTAAATCCAGGAACATACACATTTCACGGAAATAAACAAAGCTCATAGTTAAGACCTCTGAATTCCTTGGTTTTCATTGTACTTTCAGATTACGTACTTGAAAACAGTGCTTTCACAGCCTTTATATAATCCTGATTCTACGATTCGGTCACGTAGATTATCTGTTTAGAGATTTTTTCGTCTCCCGTAACGCAATTGAAGTCTGGGGGACACGTTACTAAGCTTCATAGTCAACAGTCATGCGAGTGAAGATTCATGTATAGTGATTGGCAGCCAATTTTAATTGTTTTTCTGCTCTTGTAATTCACGATTCACAATTTTAATTGCAATAACTCTTAAGAAGTGTCCTTTAAAGTCTTTTTCAAGTGTTTTCACACATTACTTTTTCCGGTTTGCATGCTTCAAACATTCCAAATAATAACTTTTATATATATTTTTAGTAGACATCTATACTTCTATAAGTTTGTCTACTAAGGTATGGAAGTGTAGGGTTTTTTTTTTAGTTTACTCTGTCAGTTTAACATTCCTCTTGATGCAAATTCAAGTGTATATATATGTTGTCCTTCTCAGATATCACCCGGTTTCTACGCGATCTCCAGCTGCCCTACGAGGCCAGCCCCCTTGGCGCTTTGACGCTCCTGCTGACCACGATGGCAATGGACTTCTGGAGGGGTGTTGGGAGCCCGACCGCACCCATTTCTTCCACTCTGGAGGTGAGAAAGGAGCATAAAAACAAAACTCGAAAGTTAGGTACGGTTCAGGTAATGTGATACGAAATTCTTTGGTCCCTTATTGAACTACGTTGTACCAGTTTAATTATTTGTTCGATACTAAACTTTTGCTATTATATTTGAGATGAAACTATACCAGTTTTTGATCCCGGAGAAAACTCATTTTATGGGTTTCCGATTGATGAGAACGCTCTGAAATTTAAACAAACAAAAGGAATATGTTGATTTGGCTAATTTAGACAACAGAGGTGTTTTCCGGACTAAAGCGCGTAAATGAACAACTTTGGTTGGAAGTATTTATCGTCACGATATCAACAGAGGAGAAATAAAAATAGTCCACAGGTGTTATGGCTAGTTATGGGTAATTATTAAACTGTAAATAATCTTGAAACGTTTATGGATGCGATACACTTATGTTACTCATAATTTTTTGAGTTTATGCATTGAAGTTATACTACACTTATTTCACTAAATAATCTATTGGCAGAGTTCAGTGGTTACAATAAGCACACCTAAACCTTCGAGATCTGGGACGTGAGACTTGTTTGGGGTATTCAAGTATTTTCGTCCTTATATGTTTATATACTACGCAACTGTTTTGATCCTCCTCCTTCCTTGTTTTCTTGTCCCTTATCTACCTTCGTTTCCCCTTTTCCATTTCCTTATTCTTTGAATCCTGACGTGTTCCTGCTGGATCTTCTCATGGGTCTACGTTTTGAACGGGTTCCTCGAGTCATTGTAGCTTCCGTACGTAAAGTGATCTGCCTAAAAGGGCGATAATAAACACAGCGGGGGCAAAAGAGCAAAGTACATATAAGTCGGAACGCGGAAATATTACTGAAATTCGATATTCGGAAATGAAACACTGGCTGGGCGCATGTTCCAACCCTTTCGACGTTACTCGCGGCTCAAAGGGAGATTTGAAAGGGACTAACATAAATAATTTAGGGCAGCCGGCTAAGTGTCGCACCCCTATGTGCACTGCATCAAACAGGTCCCTTGGAGACTTTTAGAAGTCGTTAGTATCGCTTTACGCCGTTGTTGTATTCGTTAGAGGTGGTGTGAAAGTTACCCAGTATTTGAGCCTGGAATAACTTTGCACATCCCTACTTCAAGTGAGATTCCTGATTTATAAATAATAGTGTTGGTATTAAAATCTCAAGTTACACGGGAGAATTGAAAGGTACCAAAATGATTCTAAAATTTCAACCGCTATTTGGGGTAAAGGGAAAAAATTTACACTTGTTTCTTATTTACCCTATCCACTGTGTCGTGCACATTATCGTACACAGTAAAGAAAGAAAAAGATATTTATTACGAACATATTTCGTAGGATTATTTAAAGAAAAGTAATATTCAGTGATAATATTCTTACAATGTTCACTTCGATGATTGAAATTTGCTTCAAATAAAACAATTTAATGTCTCTTTTTAATTACAATAAATCTATTAAAAAACAATGAAAATGAACCCCAAACCTTGTTTTTAAATTAAAAAACCCTTATGCATTTATTGATTTAAATATTAGGTCTTGTTTATATGAAGTGGGAATAATATATTTATTTCTTGTTATCTTGTAAAAATGTTGTATTCTAGAAATAATTGGGAATATTTTTTAAGAATATATGGAAAACTAAGGAATTAAGTGTTTTCAATTCTTCTTGGGATAATGTTCCCTTAACCCTTTGAAGATCGGATGGGGTGTCAGAATACCTCAAATATCTTATTGTAATTTCCGAAACACTAGTTTATCAAGAAAACAAACTTTCTGTATATTTCTAACAATCTATTACGGTTAGTCTGTTTTCGACGCAATAGACGATGTCTACATGTTCATAAGCCATTGCTCTCTTTAGGGTTCCGTATTTGTGAAATATGTTTGTCAAGTTTAAAGGTAAATTTTAATGACAATAGAATTTTATTGATATTTTGATTATTTTACATGCTAATAAAATTAAAAATAACGCAAAACAAGTGGATGTAATACGTTTTGTGATTAATAAATTAGATTGTTTAAACCTCTGCCATGAAATGCTTCTTCATTACATCAACCAGATTAGTACACTGTATTTTTTATTCTAAACAAATTTGACGTAGAACGGTGGGAAATGATCAAATATGTATCCCAAATGGGAGTAATATTCAAATTTTTAATTATCCCTCCACGTTTCGCGAAAAAAAGTTTATTTTGGGGTGTACACCGCACCCGCCCGTAAGTGATCGGTACCCAATCATTGAAGGGTTAAATGAATTTAATAAATAATAAATATAAATAAATTTATTGTCAAAAAACAGTACAAACTGCGTATGACCACGTGGAGGAAAAAAAACTAATTTACTCTCCGGAAGCAAGCAAGGGACCATCCCATCAATTCCGATCAAGGGCCCTAAGGCAGAGGCGGATTCAAAAANNTATGTTTGTAAATTTACATGTACAATTTATTATCGAACTATAGATTATTCGATTATTTTTTTTAAATAATGATTGATGAGATAAAATGTTATATTGGTTACTACAGAAGATGTGCGAATGATTCGAAATAACACAGTTAAGAGACCAAACAAGTTTGGACGAAGATGAGTTGATGATAAAATCGAAAATTTCGACAAATGTAGCGAATCGTCCATCCCGCTTCCTTGATCGACTCATTGAAAAATATAATTTTCAGATCACAGTAAAATATATTTCATCAACTCAACTACATAGCATTCTGGCGGTAGCACCTTCACCTTCACCTTCACAAAACACTATTTGATAAAAGTACGCGGTGATAGAGGATATAATTTATAAACAATATTTTCCGCATAATCTATGGTTTGATGATAATACGTACTTCTAAAATAACTATTTGTGTTTTATTAAATACAAATTTGTCGGTATTATATTAATATTATAACATGTACGGAACTATTTATTCGTATCGTAGGAGTGTGCTGAAATGTTAAATTCGGCTCTGCGTCAGGGCCCTTGATCGGAATTGATGATGTGGTCCCTTGCTTGCTTCCAGAGACTAAATTCGTTTATTGTCCTCCACGTGGTCATGCGTAACTTGTAAGTAAATATATCATTATTTTAAAAACGTCTTCCAGGAACGTCGAGACACGGAGAACCAAGTACTGTACTCATAAATCCAGTGTGATGAACGGTTGCGTCTTATTTGCGAACAGTCTCCAATGCGGATACCTCATTACGAGTCTCGAAAGTGAACACTTACATTCGGCAAGAAATACAAATATTTTGATATTTAGTCTCCAAAGCTAACATATTTCTACGGCCTATATCTGATAAGAAAGGCCTCTTATCAGATCCACCTCTTCACCCTCCCCCACGTCGCAATCACTAGGTCTGAATAGTAACCAAAAAACAGCGAACGGGCATATATAAATACGTTTTTAACGTGCACATTTAATTGACACTTAGCTAGTAAACTACACTTGTAACATGTAACAAATATACTAAGATAACATATAATAAAAAATAAGGGAATATTTAAATAATGTTCAGTATTTTTAATAGTACGCAAAGTAATTCTCTTTCAACACTTATTGTAATTTAGCAACTACGAACAATACTTCGTCAATTATTGATCGACAAGAGATAATGGCTTTGATAAAATATTTGGATGGGGCTTTCATCTCCCAATAATCTAGGTGGGAGTGAATGGGGCAGTCTCATGCTCAGCAGTCCATAGCTTACAATTTTAAATCAAGTACTGCGTAACGGAGTAGCAATACAAGAATATAGTTTATATTTATGACTAGAACTACTATTTTCACTCATTTTAATATTTTACTTCCTTTTTAAGGAGGGGGCTGGACCCCCCCCCCCCAACACCCCCTAGCGTACGTCACTGACTAGAGGACCCTTTCCTTGGGCTGAAAGTAACATATAAGTTATATTTTGCGAGTCCTGACTTCTAAATGTTTATTGATTTCGTATTAAAATGTTTTTCACCTATAACTGGAGGTCCGGGGCATACTGACCACCTCCCCCCATCATCTCGATGGAACTGTTAATACAATTAATTCTACTTGGACCACATACAAACATCACATCAACGAAAAAGCGGAATTGATCAGCAGCCTTTAATAAGAGTCACGTCTGCGTTGTATACTTTCGCGGAAGCAGGTGAAGCGCGGGCGGGTGTCTTATACAGGCGGAAAACGCGTTGAACGTCGTTTCCCGCGTTCGCTTGAGGCGTTCTGCCACCGCACCGAATCGCTGAATTTCCGCCCCCGCGCGGCACCTGGCCCTGTCCTAGCTGATGCACTCCATCGCACACTGGGCCGATTTCACCTTTTCAGGGACAAAAGCTTTACTAAAAAATTTCAGACATTTCGTATCTTCTTCTTCTTCCTCCTCGTCCACACATACGGCCCTCTAAAATATTTTTGTCTACTCCTGATTCTCCCAAGGATACCCATTGCGACTTTAAGTTTGCAAATTCGTGTGATGTTAAGGAATTTGTATTCTTGAGTATTTTCCAACTATTCTCACTCCAACATACTCTGCCGTTCACTTAGGAGAGTAGGTACTTCGAAACATACATGTGATGTGTATATGATAATCCATTCTGTGTAATGAAGTTAAAAATTGATCTAGTTCCAAAATATCGTGTCAGTTTTAGGTCCACAGGGATGGAAGTGCACTTGTGAAGCAGAAAACTGTAAACTAGTTATTAAAGTAATTTTTGACGGCACTGTTCATTATTAGTTTATATAATTGATTTTATTTATTTATTTATTATAAACTTTCCAGGTAATCATAACCAAGAAACAAGTTAAAATGATCATAAAACTTTACAGGATATTAAAGCAAGAAAAATGTTTAAAATTTACTGATCGAGACAAGTAGTGATTTATGTTTAGGGTGAATAATGCATCAAAAATCTTATCTTATTTTCATAATGAAAAGGGATCAACTGTGAAATTTTTAGTGATTTTTTTATTATTTTGCGTTATTCTTAAGTATTTATAATAACAACGATTGGGTTCCAATTATAACCATCATTATTATTATTGGTTGTATGTGAGTAAGTATATTGGGAGCGAAACACTACCTCTACACAACGCCCTGTTGTACTGTCAATCCGTTACCCAGATATTGACGCTTCTAAAGAACTAAAGCGAATATCAATGTTTTCCCCCACACGACAGTGAATACCGCCCACTGTGTATGCAACCCTTGCTGCAGCCGCCTCTGATCGTCCATTGCCTACCTCATTTCCGGATTCCCTGTCCGTCTTGCCACGTCACTGCCAATC
>NNCF01129400.1:290617-309321 GCA_002313205.1 Laupala kohalensis
CCCCCCCCCTTCCGCGCACGGCGAAGACGTCATCCTTTGACGCTGAGGCTTACAATCCGCCCTTGGCCTACTGCACAATTAACAGGATGAGGGAATCTGCAAAAAAGAAGGAAATTTAAAGGAGAGGGAAAAATACAGATTCGAATTTTTAGGAAGAAAACCAAATGTAAGAAATTTTAAGAAAAATAAATATAAACTTTGTAATCTACATAAAATGAGGATTGTGTTTGACCAGATAATATCTACATCGGGAACTGTGGTGTGGGGGAAATTCACAAAAATGAAAAAAAAAATATATGTATAAGGATGAATTGAAAGTAGAAGAGTAAGTATTAGACAGATCGTGAGAAGATTACGCAGTCCTAATGTGAATATACCCGTGTCCAGTATATCTGGCCCACTGTCCCCCGTATGAAACTGAGTACAACGGTTACCCAGAATTTCGATTTTAGGTAGTGAAACTTTGTGAAACAATAATAAACGTGGACTTCGAAATTCATAGAAGTTACTGTGCCGTGAGTAGCGTTACCTAGAAATAAGCTTAGGAACTCACCCCATTTCAAATTAAAATTGTATTTAAAACAAATAATACGTGGTCACAATGCAATGTTACGACTCCATCCCGGTGCAGAAAATAACCTTCGTAATGATACCTCAGTTGTAGCAGTTGGATAGGAATGACAGGAGAAAAAGAAACATTTACAAAAAGTTACTTTTTATAAATAAGATAAAGCGATTTTTATGAGATTTGGTTAAAGAAAAATAAACAATTTTACAAAGTCGTTTCGGCAAATCATTTCACCTTCTTAAAAAATAATAGCAAATCTTTCGTGAACAAATAGTAGAAAATAGATACACACGTGACGTATTGTTTATCACTATAGGCATCGTAAATAGAAAACAAAAATTCAACTCAATTTCATACCTTTATCATCACAAAAAAAGCCATCATCCTTTGCACGTTGTACCAACCTCATCAAACTGCGTAGCTCTGACACCACATTTATAAATAAGAAATTCTTCAAACCAGCGAGAAGTAAAAGAATGTTTTGCATTAGTCTTGTTTTAAGAAATGAATAGACAAACAGGAGACTGTGCAATGTGAAGGAGGTGAAGATTCGGATCATATTTTGTGGTACACTGACTGGAGTGAATCGGAAAGAGCAATACATGAGAGAAAATTATGTGAGAAGATACACTTGTTATGAGTACGAGAACGTTAATTGAGAAATTCGAGAGCTTATAAGATTATTTTTTGATAGTGGGAACCAAACGTGATGTACTACAGAGAAGTGAAAAGACAAGAAAAAGTGAAAAGGTTGGCTGATGGTCGAGGATGAACGTGTGACGTAGGGTCGGATCCAGCAACACGATCTTGGGGTGAGGAGAGAGGCGAAACTTTGTCAGATTTCCCCTTCATATCCCCCCTCCCCCATAGATTCGAATCTCTCGTTTTATTAACAATGAATATAAATTGCATTTGCGTTCATTGTTTCCTCAATTTTTTAGAATTTATTTTCTAACTAGCCTGGTACTCCTAAACTTTTAAGTATTACAAAATACAAAGTAAACAAATATATAAAATAAATCACATTTTAAAAAAGTTTTTTTTTTTTAGTTTTGTTTCGCCGCATCGCCCCTCCTTTTGAACCACTACTGGTGTGACTATACGTCCTTAAGTCCTTAAACCGATTAAAATTCTCTATCTTACGAACGAGTACTAAGGTCATGGATTCCACGACGTTGTTTTCACGTCTTCTGCTTTATTTTTGAAAATTTCGTTATTCACATCTCGGTTAAAAGACGAATACATACAAATGCTTGGAATCAAATGACTGGGGAATTGTGTGAAAAAAGCGAAGGAAAGGGAGAACGAACTTTGACGATAAGCTCCGTAACGATCTGTAGCTATCTTGTTGGGTGACATGAATTTTTTTTCGATTTTATTTCTCGTTCAACTTATTTAATAATTTCTTTCACACAAATTATTCATAGAGACAGTATTTTTTCAATTTTCTTTTTTTTCGACTGATTTATTAATTACTTTCGCACAAAACTTATTCATATCAATGTATTCTATGCAAATACCGATAATAGTGCCATGTAATTTTATCTGTCCTTTTCCTGGTACCTGGATACTGGGTTATTACCTGTGTATGGACTTCTACGTATACAAGTCATTTTCATCAATTACAGTTTTCCTTATCAATAATCCCGTTAATTGTGCTTGTTCTTCATTATCGTGCTCACAATCGTACAATACATATGAGACTGTATGCGCCGTTAGATATTGCGTCGTATGTCCATTGGGTGACACGAAGTACGCCATCAACCAAACGAACAAATTATTATTCTGTAAAGACGTGTTCGCTTGTCTCGTGAATCTGCATGTGTGAAGATTACAGTGGTCGCAGAGAAAGAAAAGGAATGAGGGAGGAGCCTAAAGACCATGTGAAAGTCGAGAAACCAGTGTCAGTATTGCGAGATTGCGACTCTTCCTCTCGCTGTAGACACGTGGGCGTTTTACTCGTGTCAGTAGAATCTTAGTGAGTTTATGTTAGAATGATGCCGCTTACATCAACCGATTTGTAATACCGGCTGTAATTGATATGACAAATGTGACTGACGGAGGGCATGATCTCTAACCTTTGGCTGAAAGAACAATGACAGGCTAAAGACACATCTGCGCTTGTGTCATTGTTCTTTCAGTAGAATACTTACATAATTATTTAATTGAAATATAATTCCCTTTTAAAATGTACTCTTACAACGTAATTTATCAGTAATTATTGATAGATAACTACCCTCCAAAATACTTAACATGATTGACTCAATATTTTTGTTTAAAAACAATTAATATTAAGTAGTAATATAAATTTTTAATAAATGCTTTAAATAATGCCAACTGCAGGACAACCTTTCATCTATGTTCAAAAATTGTTAATATCATGTAATTTTGATAATTAAAAGCCAACTGTACAATAAAAATTTCCCAATATTTTGAAACTTCCCTACTCGACAAGTTTGTATTAGATATTTAGGAAGTTGTGTTTAGTTCGTTTCAAATACACGGACAATCAAAAATACAACATAATGCAAATTCCCAATATGACACAAAGATTCACAATGACTTTACAAAAGTTGTACGACGTAGAACTCAAATTGAGGAACAAATATTACAAATAATTGAAATGTAAAGCTTTAAAATGTAGATGTGAAATTGCGCATTTCTCTCTTTTTAACTAAAACCACGCCAAAATTTTTGACAATTACGCAACGAAAATCTGAAAAGACTAAAATACAAACACAAGAATACACGAGGAAGTCAAAAATAGTGAAACACGAAAATAAGAAAGCTCCACTAAATAGGACGCGAAAAGTGTTTTTATAAAGAAGTGAGGAAGCACTAGAACAAGTACTCAGTGATATTAAAACTCAGTGTTGCAATACTTAATATGAACATTGATATAATTAATAATCAGTCCGTCGAAATTCAAGGAAAGCATCGTAAAAGAAATCAGCCGCCGTCTTACTCGCCTCTCTCAATATGCCCGTCTATTAACACTTGTGACCTCAGCAGGCGAAAATGTCGCGCAAGAAGCAGCGGAGATCTCCGCTAGATGTGTATATGCCCATAAGATAATATGTGCTGTCTCCCCGGCGACCCGCAGAAATGAGCGGAGATCTCCGCTGCAAGCAATGGGCGAAAAATCGCTCCGCGGCCGCTCCGTTCCGCACCCGTTAGATGTGTCTTTGTCCATAAGATAACACAGGTCGGCGTAAAAAACGCTCCGCTCCGGTCCGCTCCGCAGACGCAGATGTGTCTTTAGCTTTACAATGAAGCTTTTCAACGGGTTGTAGCTGCCATGTCTGCAATGGGTGGATCTACGCTATGCCATCCCCCGCAGTAAACATATGACAACACTGTGCTCTCGTTCCATTGCGTACATCTCGTTACTTTTCTCTCGTTGCGAGGACTATGGGTGCCACCCATTCATTACGTAACGCTTCCTCGGGGACGGAGGAGCTTTGACCTTTGATTCCTTTACACTGCGTTTCGGATGGGTGGGGATGTTAGAGCCGGTGTTTCGTAACGCGATGTTTTTGAGGGAATGTTTTATAGGGTACTTTTAACTTTAAGTTTGTCGTTGTAGTCCTTGTATACAATCGATTTGTGGGGGTATAGAGCAATGACGAAAGATCAATTACATTGATGTATCAACGTTTATTTCCACATGGTCCAGAAAGCGACAAAAACGTTTCATTGGGGGCTAGCGTTCGGTAATTATTTGTGTGAGAGTAAAGGGAAGGTATCGTTACAAGTGCATTATGGAGGGGAAGGGGGTGTTAAAAATGTGAAGGTTTGCGATATGTAAGGACGACCCCTTAGATTCTTAATTTGCTTATATCAGAAATTGTGCTCATTAGTTTTAAGTTAACGGATCAAACGATACATTTCAATATATGCTTAGATTTCTACAACTCTTCCACTTTTATAAGAAAGAAATGATATTGATTCTTTTTTATTTTATATTTTTTTAATTTTTTCTTTAAATTGTATTCGAGATACGACGTCCTTAGCCTAAAAATAAAAATAAAAAACCTTTCCCTTCCCCACAAATCTTAGTAATTAAAATTTTTGCTTTGAGATCTTTACGTCACGAATATTTCTGAGAGCTTGCAGAATCTTTTTTCTTTCTGTTATTTCTACCGCCTGTGTTGTTGGGTACGAGGCGCAGGGGCAGAAAGGGCCGGATCCATGAAGACCTCTTCCATCGCATTGGGCATGTTCAGCCCTTCAGTCGCTGCTTTGCATAATTGGAAGGGTCGGCTACAGAAGCCTCCATCGCCTAATGACCACCTCCTCCCAGTTTCAATAAAAAATCCTTCATTACGCCCTGGCCGTTGGCGGTGGGTGGCGAGCGCCCGGGAACCGTAATGGGCAAAGAAACTGTGATGCTGCTTTGAAACTAACAGAATCGAGAGACGATGACGTTGAAGCGGAAGACAGAAAAATTGGGATTAACGAAGTCACCGTTCGCAAATGTTGACTTTATATAACTCTTGAAAGTAAGGTTGGAGATTCTTTTAATGAGTTTGGGATCTATCTGCGAGTTCTTTAAATTATTCATGTTCAATATTATATTTTTATAACTTTTTTCCCAATCCAATATTGATTGAATGGTCTTTGGCGCGGAGATCTTTTGACCATGCTTCTGAGGTGAAGATTCTTTTTGATGTACATAATGATTATAATTAAAATCCTTCTTTCGAAGGAGGTAAGAAACAAACCACTGATGACAGTGATCTGTAATTTGTCCTAAATATTTGTGAAGCAAACAGAAATTAACTGGCGAAAGAAAAGATAATAGTTTAAAATTTCATCAACAGCGCTTATATTCGTCAAAGTACGCCCACGGCTTGAGCTACGACTCAAATTCCAGATCCGCTATTGCATGAGGTCCAGATTAAATCAACTTCACTGTTCAAGTACATGGTTATTACGGTTGTTTGCATTAATTTATTCAAACACTCTACAATATTATAACAATACATTTTTTGGAACCCGCATTTTTAACTGAGAAATTAAATGAATGAAACAATGACTTGTAATCATTCAGGTGTTACAGTATTCGTTCTTCAAAGCAATTGAATCGGAATTTTTTAATCATGACCGACACATCTTGACTGATATGGGACCATAGCCTTCAGAGCATTCGACTCACAGTCCGTTCTTGTGACACAGCTTCACAAGCTAAACCCGATAATCTATTGAAAAAGTCGAGGCCACTCATAACCAGCTTCTGAGACTAAGAATTATGGGAACTGCATGTACCTCATGTTTTTGTTACAAGCGTAATGTGCGTTGCGTATTTCACGTCTGTTTTAACGATTAGAGCACCATCTGCTGATAAAATTTTGAACTATTTTTTAAAATTTCTTATTGCGATTTCTCCTTTACAAATGAGGAGTGTGTGTTCAAACAAAGCTATTTCCAATACAAATAATATTTCAGGAAACAGGAAAACAAAGTTATTGATTCTTTTAAATTCCTACAAAATATTACTCTTAGAATGGAATAATTTCTACCAACCATAAAATGTTCCCTTATTTTGTTGTTATGTTTCTTGTTATAATTTGTTATCATTTGATCACCTGACGACGACCTAAAACGAAGTCAATACATTGTGAACTCTTTTCACAAAATATATATTATTCGTCCATCAAATATCGCAAGGTTTTCATTATTTATTTAACTTATAATGCCACCTAAAATTTATAGATCTTGTTCTATGAGAACCACAAAGAATTTATTGACAAAAAAAAACATACATACAAATTTCAAAACAAAAATTTTGTTCTCTATAATGACATGTAAAGAGTTGGAGGTTGCTTGGCCCACGGGAAAAAGCTACGATATTTATAATTATGACTCCAAAGTTGTTTTTCATGCTGTTTATTCATGTTTACATTTTAAAAGAAATTTGATGATTTTTTGTGGAAGATGTAGATTTGTATTTTTGCCCAGATTCAATAACTATAAACCTCATACGAAGACGCTCGGTACACTTCTATTTCATTCCTTCAAAAATTGAGTGGTACGACGAATGAGTACGAAAGGTTTCAATTGAAAAGGGTTTTTAATGTACCTATTTATTCACGGTGACTGCACAAGAATCTCATACATGCGAAATACGAACATTAATTTTCTTGATTGATGTGGGTTCTCCATATTTACGCTAATTAATGACATATAAGGTCTTCTCTGAGGAGGAATAATTAAATTATTTGAATTTGGCGTATGTGAGTTTACATGCATCTTTATTAGTCATGCTTGACGTCCAGAATTTGCGTAGTTAAATACATCCTTGGGTTGTAATTATGCAAGCAATAGTACGCTTGAAAATTATTATGGTGAATTACGTATAAAATATTTACCTCGGACACTTTTTATCAATGTCAGTTGATGGATCTCAACGTGCCACGCAAAATTATAACCAACCTTACGTTCGAAATTAATAAACATCAAATTGAGGATTCGTATCTATATTGGTCTGGTTTATTTTAGGGGATATGATGTTCACATTAAATGACGTTTAGACATGTGGGCCCTGGAAGCTTGTTTCCGGGTAGTTTTTCATTTGCAAATAAAATAATACAGATGAGTAAAATCAAGGCAACATATTCATAATATTTGCTTAAAAATTTTATGATCTCTTACCGTGCATTATCACTTTAATTTACTCTAATTGCGATTACAGGGTGTCATATACTCTAAATTATAAAACTGGAATTTCAAAGTATATGAAAGATACATCTCCATGCTTTTCTGTTCACAAAAATTATTACATTTTCAGGGACACCATTCTATTCTTCGATCTCTTCTGTCACTTAGAAGAATATTAACATCCGATTCAATAAGTAGAAATTCGATTAATAGACTTCAATTTAATAATTTAAACATGCCTGAAAATTACAGCATTAGTACCTAAAAATAAAATTAGGTAAAAATTGTTATTCAGATAAAATTATAAAAATAATAATGTTCCATTGTTCCATCAGCAACACAAGTAATCCTCGGATTCCTATCTCTTCCTATCAGTCATCATTTTAGTTCGTACCAACTCTGACAGAATAGATCCTGTATTAATCAAATCAATACAATGAGGATTATTACTGAATTTCAAGCACCACACTTAAAATACTTTCATACTAAAATCGAACAACCGGATGAAAGCCATGTGGAATATTGTTAACAATTACACGTCAACTTCTGAAAATCGCGAAGAAAATGTTTCTTTACTAAACAATGGCAAGATCGTATCAAATCCTCAGGACATCGCAAGTTTGTTTAATTCTCACTTCTCAGAAGTTGGTAAAATAACGAACTCAATATATCCAAATCAATGTCCTCCAATTATTACCACCCACATACCCAATTCTATGTTCACTTCCGAAACTAACGCCAGTGAAGTCATGGGAATCATCAGCTCCTTAAAAAACAAATTTTCACGAGGCATAGATGATATACCTGAGTTTATTGTTAAATCTTCGTCCCACGCTATATTAAATCCACTCGTAAATATTTTTAATAGTTCTTTATCGGAAGGGGTGTTTCCCAATATATTTAAGAGAGCTAAAGTGAAACCTTTACACAAGAAAGGAAACAAACTTAATATTGGAAATTACCGACCAATATCTCTACTACCCACTTTCTCAAAAATCCTAGAAAAATTGTTCTATAAGCGTCTTCTAGATTTTTTATCAAAATATAACATTCTCTCTGACGATCAACACGGTTTTAGGAAATCCTTTTCCACTACAAGCGCCATATTTTCCTTCTTAAACGATGTTACCACATCTCTAGACAGTGGAGAAAATCCTCAGGGTGTTTTTCTTGACTTATCCAAAGCATTCGATGTCATCGATCACGGAATTCTCCTTACCAAATTGCATTCTTTAGGCATTCGTGGACTTCCACATCAATGGCTAACTTCTTATTTAAAAGATAGATATCAACAAGTAGAAATATCCTATACTAAAAATAAAATACTTGAGCGTTGTCTTTCAGAAACAAAGCCACTTACTTGCGGAGTACCCCAAGGATCAATTCTCGGCCCTATACTCTTTTTATTGTATGTGAACGACATGTCATCATCCACATCAGATTGCAAAATGGTTCTTTTTGCTGATGACACTAATTTACTATGTAAACACGCCAATGCTCAAAAAGTTTTGTCTAACCTTTCGACTTGGTTCCATGCAAATCGTCTCATTGTAAACACTGACAAAACAGTGTCTATGTCATTTCACAATAGTATCACAAAATCTTTACCCCAGGTTTCTCTTTCTTTAAACGGAACACAATTAAAAACTGTTACAAATACAAAATTCTTAGGTCTCCATATTCAAGACAACCTCAAATGGAATTGTCACATTGACAATCTTAATTCCCAATTAAGCAAATTGTGTTACGCATTCCGAATCTTAGTTAACGCAGTTAGTCCACGTATTTCCCGTTGCGTATATTTTGCAAACGTTTACTCCCATTTACGTTACGGCATTACCTTCTGGGGTAATTCCGGTCAGAGTATTCAAACTTTCAGAATTCAGAAGAGGATAGTTCGGATAATTTGTAAATCTCACCCCCGAAACTCTTGTAAACCTTTATTCAAGGAATTAAATATATTAACACTTCCCTGCATTTATATTTATGAAACAGTCGTGTTTGTTAAGTCCGAATTACTGAAGTGCCACCCTTGCTTTATACGAAACAGTCTCGTTCACGAACACTATACACGCAATAGTAGTAATATTCATCGCCCTAGAGTGTCAACCACTCTTTGCCAAAAGGGACCATACCATTCGGGAATCGTTCTATATAATTCCCTGCCCAAGAATATAAAAGATATTATGAAATTGAATATCTTCAAATCCGCGGTTAAAAACTACCTCCTGCACCAGTGCTTCTACACTGTAAAAGAATTTATTGATTTTAACAAAAGTTAAATTCGTCTTGTGCTTTATCACGCCATTGCTGTAGTACTTTTTAAACAACTTATAACAATTTCAAAAACTATTTTCTTGCATGATTGTGTTGTCTTATGGCTCATATTAATTTAGTTTTATGTGTACTCAACATTGGCACGTTTGTGTACATAAATTCTGTAGCCCCATCCTGGCCCGGGTTTTTCTCCGGTTTTCCTTCGGGTAGAGGCGGATTTATCATACAGGTTCTCTAGGCTTTGTCTAGGGGCGGGTCTATTGTAACAATAAATCGTGAATTTAGTGTTATTTCAATTTTTAAGCACTATACTCAGAATAATCTATAGTTCGATAATAACTTACATGTAATTTTTTGCTTAAAATTACAAACATATTGACATTCTATTAGTATTATAACTCGCAGCTAACTTTTTATCTTATCTAGGAATTTTTGCTGATTTTTTTGAATCCGCCTCTGCCTTAGGGCCCTTGATCGGAATTGATGGGATGGTCCCTTGCTTGCTTCCGGAGAGTAAATTAGTTTTTTTTCCCTCCACGTGGTCATACGCAGTTTGTACTGTTTTTTGACAATAAATTTATTATAAGAAAATTTCGCCGGGAACCGGGCTCCTCGAGATCCTTCCCCGGACTACGGGCCTGTTTGAAGCAAAACTAAAAAATGTTTCGTCTCTTGTATTACAAAGTTAGCTAATTAAGCAATCAATTATATCTCTTAAGACAGTTCAGTAACGAAAAATACTGCTAGAAAATGGTATGGAACGTACCAATTTCACCTAGTTTAATCATCCTGTGGTAATAATATGTATACGAGAGAAGATCCCCTCCGTGACTACGGTGTTAGCGTGCTCGCTTATCATCAAGTCATCCCGGGTTCAATTCCCGGTGGGGTCAGAAAAAATTGAATCTTTTCATTTCTATTTCTCAGTTCATTTAGCTGTGGTGTATGAAAAGTTCACCCGCTGTTACAGCAATTTAGATTCTATCTAGACGCTGTTCCCCCCAAAATGTGTCACGATGTGTCTAGTGAGTAAACTCGCACAGAACTGAGCTTTACTAACACTCGTCATCGTGGTGCTTTGTTGGCCGAAACGAGAAATACATGCATATGAGAGAAGTTCCGTCACCCCGATTTTAATGTAACATTTGCCCATTTTAATGTGCATTCTCTCCCACTCTAAATAACTGACCCAGTGGAGTCGATGGGCCCGTGTCTTCGGAGGCGGAGCGGGGCACAGCTGCCGGAAGCACCTGATCGCTGCTGGCATGGAGCGCTGGCGGGTGGGCGGGAGAGACTGTGGCAAGGCAGGCAGGCAGGCAGCAGCCGCCGATAGCCGTGATTAATTGACGCTCACGCTACGCTGACGGATTTGGTCGCGCCCGCCCGCCCGTCCACCCGCCCGCGCTCTGACTCCACACGACACGATGCGCGATGGCGTTGGACGCGGCGCGGCGATGACAGAGGAGGGGAATTAGCGAGGACGAAGAAGGGGCGGGTTACGTGCTCACAAGTAATTCATTTAATTTCTTTTTAACATTTTTAATGATTTTTTTTTGTTTGTTTTCTTTGTAATTCCATTTTGTTTATTTGTGTAGAATATATTTTATTTATTTATTACTTCACGTCCCTGCCTCAAACAGAATCAATACGGGATTTGAATACTCTACATTCGTTTCTGAGTCTGTTGTACAAATAAATAAATAATAAATAAAGATTATACGTGATGCAACTAGCAGAAATTAAGAATGTTCTGAAAGAAAAATGCTAAAAGAAAAACATTATACAAGAGGGAAGATGATACACAAAGATATTGCGACTGCCTCTCAGGTGCGAGAAAGGAAGCGAGAGATGTGGATGAAGCGTGAACAAGTTTTATGAGAGTGAAAATCGAAGGGTGACTTGCAATGACTGTTTACAGACAAGGTGGTCAACACATATTTATATATATTTGTATTTTTATGTATGTACAACTAAAAGCGAATTTAGAGAAATTGATAAATAATTAAATAAATGAGAGACAAAGGTACAAGTTTTCTCTAGATTAGTAAAATCTCAGTGGAATTTCAAAATTAAATATTTTCTTTAGGTCCAGTATCTTCTATCTTTTATTCTTACAAAATATTTCATTTCCCGAAAAGTCAAATGGCCTATTCTAGAATAAGAGAGTTATCTTGACCTGAAAACTTGGATTTCCCCTGTTCATTGGTTCATTACCTCCTTTCCCCATCAAAGTAAAGGTGAAATGTTTTTGTTTTGTTTCACCACAGGTTCAAGTAAAAATCAGAATTTTTCTGTGAAGGTGGGTAATTGAAACTATCATTTAGAAAAAAATGTGTCAAGGTCATCCGAGATCATTTAAGATATTTATAGCTTTTTGAATTTTACAAAAACTCAAAAATTTCATGCACAAAATTAAAATAAACTGGAAATAGTTGACCGTATTTTCAGAAATATGAAACCATAGATTCATCAACTTTTACTTATTTTATGTAATGGCGCAAATTTAAAAAATGCGAATATTTTCGATTTTAATAGTTTTTTCGCAGTTACTTACGAATTACTCGTGCTGTACCAAGTATTGGGATTTCCTTTAAATCGACACGTATTTTATTATTTCATGGCGGTAGGGTGTAATGAACCTAGAGACCGTAGAAACTTCAGACAGCAGTTGAGATGGAAAGAATTTCTGAAAGAATTTTTAAATCGTACCACATTTACAGAACTAAAATCCTTTCTATTTTTTATTATTTTTGCATTAAATTTTTCATGAAGTATTCTGTTTATAATACTTAAAAATAATATTATAATAAATTAATAAAGTTATTAATAAAATTAATAAATTAATAAAATCAATAAATGTGTCAATCAAACTATGTACAAAATGTATACGATCGCACGTTCATATTTCAATCAGAGAAAACTAAAATATAAAATATTCATAAGTACCAAATAGAATGTTAAAGATATATCTTTCAACACTTAGCAAATTGATTAACAATTGTTGAGGATGTATGTATCAAAAATATCTTAATTTCTACTAAACGGTCATTTATATGAAGTAATGATTTGTTGGTTAGTAAACATTAAATGGGCGATCTTCATGCGCTAAAACATCAAAGGATGCACTTGATTGTGTTTTCTCATGGCTTCAGCACTGGAAACATGACTTAAACTCAGATTGATACTTATGAATTTATGCAAAATACTAGGACTCGAGGGCATAACTAACACACACAATTCTAAATGTAGGGGACTGCTTTTCTTGAGTGTTCAGACTGAATAAAGTCCTAGAGGATCTGGGCAATCAGATATATAAAAAATCATCTATCTATGAAGAACCACACCCACCGTATTTACCCCATGGGAGGCTTGTTCCCCCGTGAGAGTTTTTCAGATATTTTAAAAGTGTTCTGAAATCTCAATTCATTTCCAAAAAATGTCTCGTAGGTTCTGGAATACGAATAAAAGTGTCAAAATTTTAGGTGCAAGTAATAACTCTACACATTAAAGAACACTAAATAGTTCCATATTTATAATTAAGTGTTGGAGTACTAGGTTTCTAAAGCAATGTTGCGATTTCAAAATTTCAAGAGTAGTAGGGTCACGTACTCTAAATAATGTCAACATATACAATGTTTCCATAACATTAGTTCAGCAACCCCAGAACGTTTTTGTTCCAAGACGAACTCTCCATATCATGAAGAAACATCCAAAGCGCTCCAAACCTTTCTCACATTCACAAAAGGAAACCCAGAGAAGCAGTGGCGAGTGTCAGAGTGGTGTAAAAACCAGAAGCCCAATATGTGGGCGTGCGCAACAAAGACCTTCGGTTTGTCTGATGACACGAGAGACCCCTTAAGTCAAGATTAATGAGCGAGCCCTGCGGGACTCCAGTCGCCGATATGGCGGAGTCGTGTAAACCGTCTGGACGTCGAATCTCTGACGTTGCTATTGGTTTGAGCTGAAGTGAATTAGTTTGGGATTGACGTCTGGAAATGTTTGAGATCATCTCGAAGGCGAATATTTGCTCGGCTCAGGTTTTGAAACCTTTTAAACTGGAACTTCTCTCACGTTGTTGTGTTCAATTAAGCTAGTTGTTTTGTATCAATAAAACACGGAAGTAAATCATCTCTTGGTGTGCATGTTTGAAGAACCGACAGTGGTGGTGTAATGATAGCGTCCTCTCTCTCCACGTACTGAGCGGATGCGCGTTGGTTCGATACCCCGCTCGACCGAACTGGTGCAGGTTTCCTGGTAAGGTTTCCTCTCTGACTCTAGGCCAATGTTCGTTCGAAACCCTACATTCCCTAGCAACCCAACGTCTCTCTTTCCCAAATTATATGGTTAGGCGGAAGATTAATACTTTAACTCTCTGATTAATACTTTATCTCTCATTCTTTTTATTTTGTTGGCGGGCAGTTGTAAATGCTTAGCCGTTTAATGTATTCATTCATGTTTGTCATTTTGAACGTAAGTCAAATTGAGTCAAAAGCAATTATATTAGATTGATAATAGGCAACACGTGGAGTATTGCTTAGCGTACTCGCCTTATACGTCTGGAGACGCCGGTTCAAACCCAGTCTGATCCAAGTGGAATTCGCGGTGGTGGACGAATCTGGTTCGCGGCAGGTTTTCATGGGGTACTCCCGTTTCCTCTGCCTTTCATTCCACCACAACTGTCACTATCATCATCTTCCTTCGTTCCTGATATAGACTGTTTGGGTTCAAGATATAATAAATACTAAATTTTAGATTGACAATATGAATGCCCTTAGATTAAACTGTTATTGGACCAAAACAGAATTCAAGTAGGCATCAAGTTGAAGGATCATAAAGTCTTAATTAAGCTTAATTTTTCATATTTCGTGTCCCAAAGCAAATAAATAGTTACTTGAATAGGAATCCGAGGAATTAATTACACATGCAACAAGCAGATATTATGGCAACGGTGGATACTTCGGGATTCCGCGCTAACCAGATAGAAGAAGCACTTCCCCTTCCATGTGAAAACCACACATCCTTAACGCATCGACGAGTTTACAAACCGATTCACGGAAGCAAAAGGGACAATATCTTAGGGCGGGGTGACATTGATGGAGGGGGCTAGCCACAGGACACGGGGGCCCTTTCGTTTCGGTCTTTGTCATCCGTCGTTGAATGCTCCCTTGGTTTCGTGTAAAACCCTCCACTTCTTCTTTAACTTCTCCATTTTTCGCGTAAAAAAAGTTAGTCGTATGTAAAAAATAAATATATTTCCATTGTAACTAGATAGACTATATTTTAATTTTTATACACAACGTTCCGAATACAAATTTCTGTTATCTTTGGGTGAAATATACAAAGAATTGAGGTGAATGTACCAAAAATACTACCTTTCAGTTACTGAAATTAGTAGTCGAAACATTGTTCCCAAAAAACAAAAAACATTGTCTACGTAGCAGAATACAAAATATTAAAATAAAAATATGATAAGAGACGAGAATTTTATAAAATAAATTTTTCTTCTATTTGTCTTACAAATATTCAACATTTTTACTATTGATCTTACAGAATCTTGCTAAAACGTTTATGAAGTGTTATAATATTTTATCGTAATATAGAAGATATATAAACCATTGGATTGTAAAGGTGTGTTAATAAAATAATTACACTCGCTCATCTTCGATCATTTTATATATGATTTTATGAACATGAAAATGGATCAGGGCACATGCTCATAGATGATAGAAACATCAATATGAAAATATTCACTTAATCATTCCTGGCGAAAAGAAATTACGAGTATGAATCTGCTTCGCAACATTACATAAAAATGAAGGCAACAAGATTAACGTTATTACACAGACGATATGTCACACACACAAACAAAGGTATTCCGTAGCTACGTCTCGTATAGATTGCGAAGATCCTTTTGTCCCATCATGGTGCCTACATATTGATTCATTACGGGACGGATGGTATTTCTAACTCAAGAATAAAATAACTTTTTCAGGATCTTTATTCAAAAGCTGCTTTTGATTTAAAATCTGAGGGGTTGTTTAGTCATTGTTCTCAAGAATTGACATGTTTCCTTTTTCTTTTTCTCATGGGAGAGTACTGAACACTGAACTTCTCATGACGTATCCTACGTTACCGCTGTGATACCTGCCGCCGCACTGCGACAATTGACTCTTGAAGGACCCTCTGCGGTCCGTGAAACGCTTCATTGTGTTGGCAAAACTCTCGATTTTCATTCCAGGTAGCTCTGTATGTGAAAAGCGTTTCGGTAGTGAAGAAGTAGGTCGCTTCACTTCGCACGAATGGGATCACGATATAATTCTTTACAAATACTCTTTAGATCATGTGAAATCCTGAGTTAAAATTATGTGGACTTGGTCATTTTTAATTGTATTTGTAGAAATTTTGAGACTTTCGAAGTTTTGTCCTTATAATGTTCGAATAAAGGAGTTGGGGGGGGGGGCATGCCATTGTGTAAAAATACCAGGGAGGCTGCATGCAAAAGACCCTAATGTTTCGTAATGTTGTCTTTAAGTTTGATACACTACGAGTTTACATATTGACCTATTATAAACTTTTTAGATATGTTTTAATTTATTTTTGTTGTAATAAAGATTCTAGAGTTCCCTATTATAATGTACATTCATCCCATGAAACATTTTTGGAACATTAGTTGAAATGAATGTTTAATTTTTACCATTATTGTTGACAAGAGGTGGGAGTATTTTTCCCCGGTTGTGAATAAACATAAGATGCGGAAAGGGGGGCGGTGAACGGGGAAAATTCGCTAGCTTCAAACCCCGAACCTTTCCGAATACTGTAAATTTAGATTTCGCGCACAATATCTGACCGCGGATAAATCTATATGAGCTGTCCCGTTCGAATATTTGGAAGTCATACTAACATGAGAGTACTAATCAGTGGGTAACTCGCTGTATCGTGAATGGCATATTCCAGGAGCCTCCAAACTACGTCCCACGAGCCAGATCCGGCCCGCAAAGGAGTTTTGTCCGACCCGCGGCTGGACGAACTGTCAGATGAGGAATATTTCGAGTGACAGGCTATCAATGTTCGATCCACAGAGGACATATATTATAGACCAAAAGCAACTTCATTAATATCACCTCAACACAAGAAAGTTCGAGAAATACGTCTTGAAAGACAAATGTTTCTTCCAAATTTGTATCAAATTTCGAATTCTTTGTTTTGAATTTTCAAATGTTTCTTTAATATGCTTTTAAGATATGTATTTTGTTAGTTAACATTTTAGACATGGTAGTCAGGTATACCTGTCTATTGATATTTTAAATTCGTGCATATTAATCTTATAAATGTTATAATATGGTTCAAGTGGTTGAAACTTGGTAAACTTGCAGAATTTCAAGTATTCACTCACCAGGTATCCTATTTTTTTCAGTTTGTCCCGCAAGTTAAAAATTTTGGGACCCTTGACATATACAACGGTAATCTAGTATTTCGTATTTAAGATCAATGTATGTAATAAATAGTAAACGTGGGCTTCATTGACGGTCATCGAGCGGTGAGTTACGTCACCTGGGAAGTAGCTTATGATCTTGCAACAATTTCAATCCAATTTGTATTTGAAACATTTAAAGGTAAAAAGTATATGTTTAAAATGCAAGACAATCTTTTTTGTAATACTATCTCATTTGTTACAATTCGAAGATAATTAGGGGAGAAAAAGGAACATACTCAATAAATTACCTTTTTGACATAAGATGATTCACTGAGCGCGAGACTGGGTTTTCTCTACATATCTCACATCCAATAATCACCTTAAAATGAACCAGAAAATCTCCTCCTCCAGAGTAGTATTTCTTTATTTGTCCAAGACATTTTATGCAGTCTTCACAAATTTTGTATTAAATCGAAAAATTATACGTATAAAATATTCTGTTAGTATTTATTAAATTATTCCATATACTATATATTTCATTTAATATATTTTATATATGTCCGGTTGTACGTACATAAAAAGGTATACCATTTTTAATGCGAAATTCATTTGAAAAACTAAAGCTATTACTTGCTAAATTATTTCCGTAGGCTTGTACATTTCTTCGAACGTAATTAGACGCGAATATCTGAAGACATACAGTCTATTTTCAGTATTGTTAATGTGAGGATTTTTTTTTTTTTTTTAGAAATAAAAAAAATGAACTCATTTAACTTTTCTGTCCTAGAAATATCGTTATGCTTCTTTTTCCATTCCATGAAATATTTTTAATTCAATTTTGCGAAAAAAAACATGTACTATACTGTAAATACACTTTATGTACAGAACATGACGGGACGATGCGAGCCTCTACGAATGTCCAAAGAAATCACTGTAATAAGCCTCTGCGATGACTTCAGCAGCAATATTTCATTCGATCTCGAGGTTTGGTCAAAGAAAATGACCTGTTCACGCTTACGATCACGCTGTCCCGTTCTCAACGGACTCCATAAATCACACAAACAGCCTCCTGGAGTGAGGTTCCTCCATTGCTTCAGGGGGTGGGAGGAGTGTGGGGGTGTTTGGATGCGTTTGGCGCTGACTCGACGAAGTCTCTCGATGAGGCGAATCGCATCAATCGAACGCTGTGCGCTTCCGCTATTGTTTGACGTCACATCAACTCTTCGTTCAATCGGGTGATGTTCCTCTCTCCAGTGGCGGATGAATGGGGGGGGGGGGGCTAAGGGGATTATTGGACCTGAACTCTTAACAGATAAAATTGAAGATGAGAGAGTGTTACCAGATTAATAATTGTTATTAGTTATAATTGTTATCGTTATTAATAGTATAATTGTTATTACTATAAATAATAATACATATTAACAAAAATAATAATACCATATTAATAACTCTAATAAATAATTATTGTTATTAATAATACAATATTGTTAATGGTTAATTATTTATTTGATGTATTTTATTTAAAGGTAATATTTATATAATGTGTGTTGTAAAACCATAATTTTTAAACAAAAATGCTCCCCGGTTAGCCCCCCACCTTGATTACGGTCTAGATCCGTCACTGGGTGTTACACAAACGTGTGCTCAGGACATCAATTTTCACGTACTCTCTCAAATACTCCTTCTCTCTGTCCATAAATTGGGCATTCCCTTTACACATTTTCCTGTAAATACTTAGGTGTTATAATTTCTCGTGAATTAAATTGGACAGAACATGTTAAATAC
>NNCF01129400.1:309462-321009 GCA_002313205.1 Laupala kohalensis
TTTTGATTCCCAATCGCCGCTCCCAACACGATGTAAGTTAAAAAGATAATGTAATGAAATAAGAAAATTTATTATTATTACATTCTTGGACTTGGAAACGAATCGAGTTTTGGCCGAAAAGTACCCATAATCGCGATTTTTTGATACTGTGATAAAGAGATGCAAAGTCAACACAATTTTCAAAGTTTCTATTATTAACTATTAAGCGAGCAGTAATGGTATGTGTATACTTATGGAAATTTTCTCAAGAATGGCTCTAACACAATTTTGATGAAATCCAAAGATATAGATGTATAAGCGGTACCGGGAAGATAGTTTAGATATTTGCAACAATTCGAATTCAAATAGTATTTTAGAACTGTTTGGTTAGAAATGTACGTATACGATCCCGTTCCGAAAATTGTAACTTCTCAATAACGGACACAGATGTGACATTAAGATTTGTCCACGATTGAGATATGTCCGCTTTTGGGAAGTTAAGGACAACGTAGATTAAAGTGATGTTCAATGAAAAGTCGGTGCGCAGCGCTAGCATTCTTTAGCGAGACACTCCTGATTCAATTTCCAGTGGGGCCAGAGAAAACGTTTTTAGGTTTCACTTCAATGTTCCAGTTCATGTAACTGTGACTACTAAAAAGTCAGCCATCCTTCTTCTATCCACCCCCTTCTACTCCGAGTATTATTAACTACTTCTCCATGTGGGCCAAGTTGTTGGTTAACGCATCTAACATGCCCACCACTAACAGTAGTCGCCCACCTCGTACCTACTACCGCCCCGTGTAGATAAGTTTCAAAAACACGCTACATTTCCCATTTACAAATACTGCAATAAAAAATGAAAAATAGTCTTCTGCAGAGAAATATTCGCTATTGAGAATATGAAGTTTTCATTTTGTTCTAAAACCTTATTTGTGGTAGTGGGTTAAGAATGATGGGAGGATATAGAATATATTTACCAAACGTTATCTTCTAGAAGTGAGAAACAGCGATTTTCCACCGTTGGACGTTTTGGAAAGAATAAAACATTTTCATTGAATGAAGTTTATTTAGTGTGATATAAATGAAACGATGTTATAAGTAGTCAGTAAGCTGTATTATCTACATTTATCGTCAAAAACATTAATCCTGCGCTTTTTACTTCCATGATATACACACGAAATAAAGAACGAAGATAACGTTGGAAGATTATTATCCCCACGAAAAGACTTGCACTACATTCAAATATATCACCGAATGAGTGCGAAGTTTCTTCCTCTGTTAAAGAGCTGGCATTAAATTGTCCAGGTTTTAATTTATCTTCTTTATGAATTAAGTCAAAAGAAGAGATCATAAGAGATAAAAGTACATTGATAGGTCCAAATAACACATAATTGCTACATTTCCTTCCTTTTAATAGATACTTGAGAAGTTTAAAGAAGTTTATGTTGAAAATTGAAGTTCACGCATAGGACTTCGTAAATTATGTGATCATGGAGTAACAATTTCAACAGATTGCAGACAGCAATTAGGAGATTTTTAGGTGTGATATTCTCATGAAATATAGAACCAATTATGCTGAACAATTCAACTACAAAATCATATCAGTCCTATCTTTCATATTTGTGTGATACGCAACTAAACAAATAGTTCTTTCATAATGATCCTTTTAGAACGTTCGATGGATTAATTTAAATATTGTGATTGTGGGTTATAAATATATTATGAAAAATATCGTAAAATGGCAATGGTGATGACAAAAAGTTATATCTTCATCGTGAATATTAGTTCAAGAGCTGAAGAAAGCAAAGTAAACAACTTTACAAGAATTGTTTTTGAAATTTGATATTTCAACATCAATTTTCTAAGTAATTTTTCTTGGAGATTTTAAAAATATTCTTTTAACGATAACAAACATTGAAATTTGATACCTTAAAATGATATCTACTCTGTATGAATATAAATGAGTTGTAAGATGAGGTATTATTATTATTATATACACAAACTGTTAATTATACGGACTAAATACATCAAGTAAAAAACGTCAACTGTTCACAAAATAACGTGATAAAACATTGAGATAAAACACTTCAGCTAAGAAAATTCTTAATTTTTTTATCTCAATGCTCCAATTAAGTTTATTTTCGTAAAAAAAAACTTTCCCTTGGGTTATAACTTGTCTTATTAGATGGGAGGAGCGGAGATTATTATACAACGTTGAAGATTGTTCTTTACAAGAAGGATTATTAGAGATTTTACTTCGCACGAACCTCGTCGAAAAACTTCCGGACGATCGTAAAGAAGGTCGTGACGCTGTAGGAAGTTTTCTTGTTCTTAATTGAGTGTAGTTTTCCAGAAAAGTATTCCCAATTTGAAATGGTAAATGCAAGAGTGCTGCGGAGTTTGCTCGATGTCTAGAAAACAATTTCTCTCATTTAGGACACGTTCGCCGCCATAAAAGTGTTGTTGGGGAGAGGGATATATCTTAATCCAAAGAAGAATCAAAAGTTACGGCTATTGTCTTGAACGATCGTAGTTTATGGTTTAAACGATTTTGGTATGTTAAATTAATTTGAGAACACGCCATCATGAAAATATTGTTTGAACATTTTATACTCTTTTATGTTTGTTTCACTAAATTCATAGAAGATTTTTGTCGAGAGAAGGGGAGGAAGAAAAACAATTGGAATATATCCATGAATCCAGAATGTTGTTGGTATTCTTTTAATTATTTTATCACCATCATATCTCTCTGTAAAAGAGCAAGGTGGTATATTTTGGATATAAATTATATACGTGTTACGTACCTTTTTTAACTTACAGAACTTTGTGTAAAAGTCATCATATATAACAGAGGAATATATTCTAATGTAATTTTGAAGTATATGGTCGACCTCTGCTATCTTTTAGGGTAACGTAAGTAAATCATCAATCTCATTTTCTGCGTGACTGATTGTTCATCCTGATGTTGATGAGAGAGCATCTTGTAATAAATCCATTTCTTCTTTACCTCTCCCCTCCCAAGTTAAATTAGAAATAAAGAACTTAAAGAGTGTTTCAAAGTTATGATTTTGGAAAGTCTTCCCAAACGTCCCGAATCCATACACGTATATACGCGTGAAATAGGTTTCATCTGGTCCCTAAGAGCCCCTACTCATCCCGCTTTAAATAGATGACCGAAAATTCTTCTAAATTCAAATTTCTCTCCTAATTTACTTTCCTTTCATCAAACGGTCGGTCAACGGAAACCGAAGACAGAAGAATCGGTTCATTTGGTACGTGACAGATGAAGGTTGGAAACCGAAACTGTTTCGTCTAATAGGCGAGTGACTTTTATGTGTTTCTATATTTTTATAATCTCTTAACGTTTTATTATATGTATGTATATTAAAAACGTTAANACGCCAGCACAATTGAGTTAAATATGCAAATATTCTGATTCCAATCTTATGCTTGAATGCAAAGTGGTCCATTATCTCCAGAAACAGCTCTGTCATTCGATGCTGATGGTCTACATTAGTGGGATGTTGGGTTTGTGATAGCTATGGCAGTGGCGGTGGTGGAGTTGTCTGGTGAGTAGGTTTTGACAAGTTACAAGTAGGACAGAAACCAATACATTGACTTGTACACTAAGCAGAGACACATTGGATGCTTGGCCGACGCCTTCGTAATGAGACGTCACAGTCGGTATCAGAAGTGAACGAGTAAAATTCAGGAAACTAAATAAGAATGTATTGAAAGAGGAGGAAACAATTCATCATTTAAAATTTAAATTGATGAATTAAAAATTTCTGCCAGCCCGTGGCAAAATTATAACATGCACCTACACCCTCTAAACTAACAAATAAAACATGTTAGCTACTGGTTTCAATATCAATAGAATATTTAACAAATTTTATTTACCATAGCTTATTGAAGAACAATTATTTAACAAATATGTACGTCCATCAATTCATAATGAAGTAGTTATTATTTTTAATAATAAATAATTTGAAAATTTTGCTTTAAAATCGTAACTGATAAAAATACTCAAAATTCGAGAATAAAAATATCAATAGTAATAATGACACTGTCGCCAACGAAGCAAGATTGTTACACTAAGTTGGTGTTGGTGGACTAGGGGCGAACAATGGAGGAGTTTAACCCATAGACATGTGATATTGACCCAGCGATCTTATGTATCTGTTGCTCGAAGGGGGAATAAAGTTCGCTGTGAAATATACAGGTTAATAAAGCTACGAACTAAGACACAAGCCAGTATTTGTTCCGCACGCACGATGCAGAAAGAACAGAACAACGGCCAAGAGCAAGTGAATTGAATTGATGGCCGATGTTGGCGATAGATTTAAGTTTAAAGAAATTCGAAAGTATTACCAACACAACTTATCTGTACCTTATCATTACCCTCATAGATAAGTGTCTTAAAAGTGTACGAGAAAGCGTGTCCATTGATTTTACACACGGGTTTTAATATGGAGTTTGGGTAAATGAGAGGGAAAAATATTTCTAAATTTTTGGAATATGATTTGGAAGTCAGTTAAAGAGAAAGGAGGGAGTACGTTTTTTTTTTTTGGGGGGGGGGTTTGCGTTATAGCGTTTAGAGGGGGCACCTCTGCTTATGGATGATGGCGAAATAAAAACTATGACCACACTGTACAAGCCAGTTACACTGGCAAAAAATAGATTAATTAATTAATAATTTATTGTCAATAATGTAGTTACAAAGTTGCCTATGACTATATTGAAGACAATAAATTAATTTTCCGCTACTACTTTACAAATATCTCATAATCACAGTGCGTTCTCTTTTATGTACTTTTTTTCCTTGTTACATTTTCTATGAGTCAAGTTGCATGTTGAGTGCGTTGGCAGGAACAAGTCTCACTGTGACGACGACGGCTTCGAAGAATAATGAATTTCTTTTCGTCGCCCGTCGAATGTGGTGGATGTTCCGGAGAGAGCCCCCGCTGTGACGAGAAGCCGCCTCGGGAAGGCACAATGCACTGTCACAATGACGCAAGCAGGGCAGGGGAGGCGACGCCCTGCGCGGGGGCCGAACCCAACCCCTCTGCCCAAACACACTCTCCTGATGGCGGAACGAAAGACGACAGCGGGGGGCTCTCACACCGAGGCAGCTGCCATGACAGAGGTCAAAACGGTTGTTTGTCTAAGGGGGTGTTTGACGTGTGAGAGCAAATATAAGACAATAATATAATGGCACTTTGGAAGACGATCACTTCGAGAAACCGAAATACAGGGTTGACCTTAAATTGCAGAACGAACCCTGGGGAGGAGGTGACATCGTTACTCTGCGTTACGATGGGTTGTTGTTAGTAACGCGTTGCGCGGCATGTTTTATAGATCGCTTTGAGCTCATAGCAATGAAGAACGCACAAATAAGGCGATGTATCAAACTTTGCGTCGCAAATCGTTATTAACCATTTTCGTGGGGTAAGGTAGGGCTAACGTCAGTGGAGGATCTAGACCGCTATCAAGGGGGGGAGTAAATTTTGTAAATATTATTATAATTATTATTGTAAATATTNTGATTTTGCATTTTAATATAATACATCAATTTATCAAATATATAATTCATTAAAAAGAGACCAAATTTATTAATTGTTTAAAATGGCAAGTACATATTAAAGGATAAAGATACATTTATCAATTTCAATGTTATCTGTGAAAGTTTAGGTCCAATAAGTCCCCCATAGATCCGCCATTGGCTAACGTTACATAATTATTGATCAGCTCATTTATCAATGGGCGTTGCTACGAGAGGCAGATAGATGGGAGGACGATTTATGTGGAGAGGTCCATCCATCTCGAAAACGATAAATTGTGTGAAACGGTCGGGATACAATTCAAAATCGCGGGTGTCTGTAGATGTACTCTGCTTGTAATGTCATGAAATGTTGAGAAATTGTTTTGCAAGCTTAAGAACATAGGTTCGATTCCCATCTCAGGGCTCCATAATTTTCTTTTACCATTTGGACTCCATATTTTTAATTGTATGTAAAGTTCAATTAACTATCTTTAAAACTACTTAATTAAACCCAAATACTCTCACGTCTCTTCGCTCTCATGCGAAAGCAAACCCTAACTTCAACGAGATCTGCTATCCACCTTTATAATGTCTTATCAGTAATCACACACATTTTAAACATACCATCAAAACACATTGTACTTTTCTTGATTCTTTAATAAAGAAGATCCCATTCATTATAAATTATAAAATATTTGTTGGGAGACATGTCCAACATTAAAAGTTGTTTGCAAAAGGCGACCACAATCTCCCTGCGGGACTATTACGTAAAGCGCGATGGTAGTTCCATGACCCGGTGCGGATGCCGTCGCCGCGCCTCGACGACCGCCACAAGACTTTGGGCGACACCTGTCCGCCCTCGAGAGTCCTTCTCTTGTCTCCGCTGCGCCGACGGGTGTGTCACACGCGTCTCTCACTTGAGACAAAGGCCGACGTTACGCAGCAGATCGCCAGCTGCCCTCCGTCACCGACCGCCGCCGGGGGCGGGACCGGGCACCGCACCCAGTGACGCGGCGGATCAGCCGAGTAATGGCTGCGCGTGCGTTCGCCGACGCCCGGACGTTTGCTTTCCCTGGTCTCTTTAGAGGGGGAGGGACGCGATCCGATATAATGGGATTTACGAGGATTTATTTATTTATTGGCACTCGCAGCTTTTCTCGCGCGAATTTTGTGATTTTTGTACAACTGTTATCTCTAAGTAGCAATTACTTGTACATACTATGTGTCGGATGAAAATGGCGACGTGCCGGGAATGGAACCCGGGATTCCAGTGCAGACGAACGGGTGGTGTAGTGAGTAACACCCCTGCGATCAAAGGAGGAGTACTGGGTTCGATTTCCCGCTCGTGGAAAGATATCGCATATCTTCTTCACGTCTAGGTAAACGGAAGAAATATATACAAGCAATTATATATGGTGTAATACAATATAGTGTAGAATACAGATAATTTGGAACAATCTACTTGCTATATCGAGTTCTGTAAACATACAAGGACTAATTTGAGGAAACACGGTTTTATTTTGGGAGAGGTTGCGAGTATGTGGTGTTTGTGAAGTTTGGTATAAAATTATCAAATTTGGAGGCAATGTACGATACTGTAAGAATATAATTACACTACCCAAGGCGAATGATTGGCATAATAACCAAATATAATTAAGTTTCGACAAAATACAAGAATTTTTTTACTCTTTTGAGGATAAGGGGAGAGTGAAGCTGGAAGTCACGCCATAAATCTGCAATTGCAAAGGCTATGTCTAGAAATGTGGGTAGAATATTATTAAATTTTCATAATACTTATATTCATTATTATCAGCAATTCACTCGAATCTAAGAGGCTGTCCGTTAATTTATTCTTGGTTTTGTTTATATATTTCATGGGTGCGTCACTGAGCGAGAAAAATTAAAAAAGCTAGCGGCTTTTTATGAAGCATGTCCCTTAATTACTTATCACTCCATATCTTCTATTTATGCTTTTTTAGGTCACAGTGCTAATCCTTACGGCTTACGAGAAGCGATGTAGAAGGACAACTCGTTTCCAAGTAAATATAAATATTTATAGTGACCATTGTCTGTTTTCTAAAATAACAATAAAAATGTTACTTAATTAATAAAATGTCAAGTTTCACTAAGCATATTCTGTGAAATCTTGTTGTTTGGCTTTCACTCTGCTGAATTTCACTTTTATTATATTAGTAAGGATTTGTCGTCTTCGATGTGGCGAGGGTCAGGTCATCACCAGGAAATCAGAAATTTCGTGCATTTCAGAAGCTCATAGAGATCAGAAATTCCATGATCAGAAAAATGAATGCACTTTAGTACTTCTTTCTACAACAAGGAACATTTACATTTGTTGCTTAGAGGTGGTACATAGTTTCACTTCATGTGTACACATTGGATCATTACTTTCTGCTTATAAAGAAAAAAGGCAAATATGTAGTGTAAATGAAAAAACAGTTTTAAAATCTCTCTAGATCTATATCGAAATTTCTCTTTTCCCAGTGTAAGATCGTTACAGAGTTTGTTTTCATAGCTTCCCTGATGATGACCCATGATGATGATGGAGATTGAAACGTTGTGTCTCCTTAATAGTTAATAAATCAGTATCTGTGATAAGGTCGTTTTATTTATTAATCTCTAGACCTATGTTAGGAAATGTATCCTAAAAGTCTGTGATCTCTAAACAAATAAGGTTAAAATAGCTGTTATTAACTTCATACGAACTCGTAGAGGGCAATAAAGTATTCTCTCCGGAAGCAACCAAGGGACCATACCATCAATTCCGATCGAGGGTATCCAAAAGTATGGTGGATTAAGTATTGCTAAGAGAAGTTATATAACTGTTAACAATTTATGTGGTATAGTAAGCGCAATGGTATTGGAACTCCAGAACTTACCAAGCATGCGAGGGGATGACATCACTTCAGTTCATCCAAAAATAAGCAAACAAACACTGAAATACTATTATTTTCAAAATTAATTTTTGAAGAAATTATACCTCCCGTTTCCCCTGCCTATCATTTCACCACAACATTCACTCACCATCATTTACCCTTATGTCATTCATTCATCACCCGCCTCGGGAAGGTGCGTCAGGGAGGGCATCCGGCACCCTTGTAATTCCCCCGCCGTATCAAAAAGAGGTATCATATCATCCTCATCTCCGACCCGTATAGACAAGGGAAAGGAGTTGAGGTTCACATTTTTGAAGAAATTATACACGGCTTACGGCGAAGAGACTATCAGAAACATCGAGTCTGATGAAGAAAACCAGTTTAAACTGAAAGCATTGACTCACATGAATTTGTACTTGGTATTATACAAAAGAACAATTGAATTGTATATGAATAACAGGTGTTAATATGCTCTTGATTCGTGTTAATATTGAACTTTCTCGCGCGTATTTTGTGATTTTTACTTTTTTCTCAAATCATCTTGATATTTTGTATAAAAAATTATCAAATAATATTGATAGTTTGGTGGTGTTGATATGAAATTCATTAGTATCCTTAATCCCTCCTTTTCACTGATGCAATGAAGACCTTACTATTAATTTATTGAATTTGATTAGTCGATTGTATTATTGTCAATGTACCAGCAGACTTTTACTAAGAGAATTTTGTTTGAACTCGAATCACACAATAACAGCTGAGCAAATTGAAACGAACCTTTCGTGGTATTATTCTTTGGGGAGGCGACTAGGACCGTTGAAAGATTGAAATAAAAAGACAAATTCGAAACAGTTTTTACTATAAGTGTAGGTAATTCCAATAAAATTTTGTTTGGTTCTCTTTCTGTTCTACAGAGCTTTATTTCTATTTCTCTGGGAACTTTTTTACATCTGAGAGATATACTCGAAGTTTCTAACTTAAGTCTCTTAATAAAACATGGAGGATCTGTTATCGTTTACCTCCTTTGATCGTGAGAGTAGAAGACTCCGAAGCGAGGAACAAACAGAGAAAGTCGTATTTCGTTGTCGTCGCATCCGCTGAACTAAATCGCGGAGAAACGTCGTAGCGCAACTAATAAAAACTTTTTTACTAATAAAGATGTCAGTGCTCTCCACGTTCCGGTCTTTTGCTCCATCGCGTTGATCTACGCCATTACACCCGTAACTCTCCTCGCGGGATTCGCTAGAAGTTTTTACCGTTTCCTTTCCTACCCAGTTTCATAATTTGTGTTCTTTGCTTCCTCGTGACATGAGAAATATTTTTCCTCAGTTGCTGTCACGGCTTCGTTTGTCATTTTCTTTTGGTCGGTAAAATAATTATATAAGAATGAACTCGGAAAGATTTTTTTGGTACACTGAAACGCGATTATCGATATTTGTTATGGAACTTAATTTGATTATAATTTAGAACAATTTTTATATTAATCGTCGCTTAGGTTCACAAAAATTAAATATCGAAATATTGTTCGCTTTAATTTAGCCCACTGGTTCTCAACCATTGATGTAACTTAATAGGCAATAAAGATTAATATAACCCGATTGACAAAGTTTAGACATTGAGGAAAAGTAAAGCATTAATACAATTCAATTTTCATTGGCACGGAATTAAACATTGTATATCGTAATTGGAGGATCCTTAAAGAAAACGTTTCTTGAGACCCGGGGCAATCTCCCATCCGCCCCCCCCCCTTTCGACACGATGGTCCTGCTTTGGACCACTCGTAGAAGCAATTGGTTATATGAAAAGAGAGGTATAATTTACAATGGTATCTCATATAGACTAGTAGAAATGTCATTCTTATAAAGAATAATAAGACATGATCCCGACACCTCAAACACCTGTAGTTTCCATCTAATTCAATTTTAATTTTTTTTTCATTTTTCCAATAGCCTGACACTAAAAATACTATATCGAGAAGGGAGGACGTAGATAAAAATATTTTTTTACAACACTTATAACAGAATCAATATATTTATATCACTTCCAAATCAAAAGTTGGAACAAAGCTTTCATTACGAGTTATGAGTTATTTTACCAAGCATTGATCTATAAATTGAAATGTAATTAGACACATTAAAATTTTTAATCACCAAGGAATGCGTTTGTGCGTAGTAGCGATATTTTCCTCAGAAAATAAAACGAAATCAATTAATAAATTTGAAAACGGATAAATTCGGAGGAGGAAAAATAAAAATTCTTTAACGGGACTGAAAATAAGGATGGGACCTCAATATATGTTGGTAGGTGAGGAGCAAAGTACCGATTGGCTTAAGGTTTTCTAAAAGTGAAGAAACTGATTATTTGAAGAATGACTGAAAAAATAAGGTGAATTTATTTTGAGATCATTAGTCAATGAATAGAAAATCGAAAGGATTAATGATATGTAAAGCAAGCTAGTTCGCAATTTAAAAACAAGGAAAGTTATAGAATAATTTAAAGTTATATTACTTTCGAATCCCTTAAAAGTTATCTCCTCCCTTCCTTTTCCCCACAACCCTCTCCTATTTCACCGTTTTCATTTCGACCTGCTTCAATAGAATTTTAACTTTTAGACTGGGAGCGGTCATTCAGAATTTGGAGGGAACCCAGTAACGTAAAAATTAATCATCGAAGCTAATCGCTAAACAATAGATAGGCTCATATAAGTTTGTTTGTCCTGGACAAACAAGCTCATATTAACTCCGGCCGGGGAAGCCTACGTTTATAATAGATAGGGTCTATAACATATTCAAACCTATGATCCAGGCAATTGTGATCCAAAACAGAGACTATACTTGGAAAAATTAGAAGACTTTTATCTTCACTGATTATTATAACTGATCTTATGTATTCCTGATCGCTAAAGCCAAATTTTAAATTAAATTCTGCCCCATAAAATATCTCGGCTGCCTAACATTTGTGAATCGATGAAAAGTACCAAAAAATTAGTTTGTTTCGTAATATGTAAAATATTTTGATTTGTTCATTCATTCAATATTGAATTTTTTTTTCGAATTTACTAAAACATTATATATATATATATATATATATATATATATATATATATATATATATATATATATATATATATATATAATT
>NNCF01129400.1:321065-373678 GCA_002313205.1 Laupala kohalensis
TTTCACCAGTAAATTTCTCTGCAGTCAACATGCTGCTATCTGTAGCGTCTGCATGGAAATTGACTTAAATCTATTAAGCTAATTATCAAACCCATAATTTCTTGAATAATACACCGATAATAAAGAGTAAACACAAAACATTTAATGTAACTAATTAATTCAGGAATAACTGGGAATAATTAGGAATAACATTAATTTTTAATTTGAGAAATACAAACAAACAAACCAAATCTTACCACTATGCAACTTATGTGTATATATAAAATTAACTCAATCCTTCCTTCATGTTAGCTATTACCGGTGTAGACGAGTCAGGTTTGAGCAATAGTACCGCAAACGACCACCTCCGAGTCGAGAGCGCTAGTGAGCTCCCCGCCGCGCCGACAATAACAGCGCCGCCTGCGTGTCTCCGGTCCATTACGAGAGCCGCTACATACCATTACGCGCTTTCCGAGCTTTTTCCCCATTTCAGGACTCGGCGCTGCGCTGAAGCGAGACATGCTGCCCCGCCCCGACCACCGCTCCTCCATAAATCACAATAAACGAGTACAATAATTTCTACCCGCGCCTTGAGTATCGTGTTTACGCGTTCGTGTAATTTGTAACTCCCTGTAATATTGCTGAGCTGCGTGGCCAGTCGTTTCGAATTGAGATGGCTTTGCTGGACTTCTGTCGAGAGGTATCCGTAATATTTACCTCTAGAACAAGTTTTCTGTAAATGTATCGGATCTCTTAACACCAAGTATTTTTTTCTCATTTCAAATACTTTTATTCACGATTTATTCGTTTCGTAACGTTCTGGAATATCTCATCATCAACTTTTGAATTTGAAAATTATATTTTCCAAGTTTGTGAAATAAATGCGTCAACAGTTTTCCTGCTGGGAATGTTCCGTAGAATCTCGATTGTAGTCTTCCCGCGGTGGGAAATTACAAAAAAAAACTTGTGATTAATGAAGCATTAAATTTCTTTCTTCTTTATTTTAGTTTTACTGAATTTTCGATCAGAAACACGCTGATAATGAAATAAATGAAACATTTTATATAAAGAAGATATAAAAGGAATTTTTAAGGTGAAAAAAATGTGAGATGTGTTTTGAGATTTTGAAGTTCCAGAAAATTCAATTTTGTCGTGAATTACTGAATTTTCCACCAAAGGAAGAATCCATTCAGAATAGTACAAGTCTATGTGTATTTCTCGCAAAATTTCAATAAAACGTATTTGGAAATATTTTAAAATAGAAATCGCGTTTTATTTACTTAATTTTAGACTCAGAATCCGAGTAAGTTTTTCAGACCAGTTCATACAACCCTGGCCCAGTTGACGAGGAATTGCGCACATACTCATTACACCGGCTGTACACTAAATGTAAAAGAACAGTTCTCGGTCCGTTTCCGAGAAATTTTTCAAAACGTTCTTTGCTTTCTTATGAAGTAANGGTCCGTTTCCGAGAAATTTTTCAAAACGTTCTTTGCTTTCTTATGAAGTAATCTTCTTCTTATAGTGATAAAAATGTTTCGGCACAAGCATAGACGTAGGTATACACTGTTCCAAATGTGAAATGCGAATGTATATTGGTCATTGTTTAGTCAAAATCACTGCTCACGGCGACCGGGCTGACAGACGTACTAAATACTGAACTATGTACTGAATTAAATTATCTGAATTAAGTCGAAACGTAGAGAGCTCTTCACAGAAAATATAAATATTATTCAAAGTCCACAAATGGTCGTAAGTTTTTAATAATGTCTTTCATTATATTATTTAATGGACGTTAATTGTTGTAGAATCAGTACTGAATTCTCAATTTTTTGTCTGTGTTAGATAAACGAATATTTCCGATAAAATCTTGCGAACGAAAAAGATTACGAATTCAAGAATATCCATACACTACATACATGAGAAAGTAAAAAAAAAGGTTGTTTATTTCAGTTGTCGGATCAGATTTGGCAACCACTGTGTGATTCAATCGCTGAAGTGGATGGCTGTTGTATGCCGGAGGGCAAGAACGGGCGTATACGAAATCAATTTCGAGTTGGGACGGCCGAACACATTTTGCTTCATATTAGCCTCCCCTCGTTAACTCCATTTCCATCTCAGGGTGCAGATGTTTTAAATTTCCGGAATTTTTTCTATTCACAGATTTCCGAGAGGTTTATGGCGTACATTAACTAGCGTACATCGATGTTTCGTGCGGATTAAAGTATAATAATAAATTTATTGTCAAAAAACAGTACAGACTGCGTATGACCACGTGGAGGACAATAAACTAATTTACTCTCCGGAAGCAAGCAAGGGACCATCCCATCAATTCCGATCAAGGGCCCTAAGGCAGAGGCGGATTCAAAAAATTCAGCAAAAATTCCTAGATAAGATAAAAAGTTAGCTGCGAGTTATAATACTAATAGAATGTCAATATGTTTGTAATTTTAAGCAAAAATTTACATGTACAAGTTATTATCGAACTATAGATTATTCTGAGTATAGTGTTTAAAAATCATAAGAATTGAAATAACACTAAATTCACGATTTATTGTTACAATAAACACGCCCCTAGACAAAGCCTAGAGAACCTGTATGATAAATCCGCCTCTACCCGAAGGAAAAACGGAGAAAAACCCGGGCCAGGATGGGGCTACAGAATTAATGAACACAACTGTGCCAAAGTTGAGTACACATAAAACTAAATTAACATGAGCCATAAGACAACACAAACATGCAAGAAAATAGTTTTTGAAATTGTTATAAGTATGAAATTACTATACGAGTAATCGCAAAGGAGGTGCATGCCTTTCAGAGAATAGTTAGTTTTGAGTCGAGGTTGGCAAATACGAAAATTAGTTTGTAGTTTAAGGAAGCACTATTGATTTAAGGCGATGTAAATTGCGGATCATAAGGAAAATGTCTATAACGTTGTAGCGATTAAGAACTAGCCCATGAGTTGACGCCAAAAATAAACATGAATGAAAATGAAAAATTAAAAAATATCTTCCCACTGGTAACAGAATCTGACATTGAAAAAAAACAACGAAATTTCCCTTAGTTTCTATTAAACGTATCTTATCTGTGTTATTATTATGTTTGATTATTTCCAACGATGTAAATTGTTTCTTTCCTGCTATAATATTTTCTTATAAATCTAATATACTGGTACTAGTGAAATAAAATATAACATATTTCTTAAACATTTTTTCGTAAATTACACCATAGTTTCATTTCTGGCTGTTAAGGTGGTACTAGCTCTCCGTGTTAGACAAATCACTGAGATGTATAATTGTTTCATTTATTTTTACACATATTGTTTTATTCAACAGTATTGTGAATTATAATAAAGAATAAACTTGGTTTAATTTGTATTTACCGGTTTAAAAAAAGAATACAAATTTTAGGAACTCGTTTGATACAAACAAGAGCGTCACGTCTGACGACTGAGCGCAATTTCGTGATTCCTGGATCGTCGTTAAATATGTCGGGATAAGTTAAATATGTTTTTTTTTTTTCAAATTCTGGTGACGTAAAGATAACTAGCATGTAAAAATACAACGGAAAATTTCCTTCAAAGTGGAAACTTGTCTTTCCTGTTTCCCACAAAACCTTATTCGTGATTCAAAAATCAGTGTACTTTTTTAAAAATAAGTAATTTCACCATCAGATGTATCTATATCATTTAAATGGTCGATGATGTAACCAAGCGAAGTAAGAAACTAAAATATTTTTTATGTCTCTTTTGCTGCTGTTTGTATGCCTTACTACGCTTTTTAGTTTTCTTTTTATCCTCTATTATAAATTTTTACGAGACTTTTATTAAGTATGTTCAACCCTGATAAAGACTTAATAAATGTCGAAATCTGATGGATGTTGTATATGACCAAACCTCGAGTGTTTCTGAACTGTTGCAATACGTGGACAAGGACTTCTATTGAACTATTAAGAATGTTATGTTGAATGAAAATGGGAGACGGGGCCGAGATTTGCACTCGGGGCCTTCAGCATAAAGCGCCATTGACATTCAACTTGCGAGGACCTCAGACCTCTAAGGTAATGTAGATATTAGAATCCTCATATGACACGACTCCCTTAGGAGGTACTTTATTGTGAATCAGTATTTTCCATTTCTGGAGTTCACAGACGTACAAAAATCTCTTAAATTGCAATGAATCTCACCACAAGGTAACATATTAATTATATCCCATTTTCATTCTACATAACATAATCTTTTATCTAGTGGTAAGGTTCATCGCAATTTCTGTATGTTCTATTGAACTACTAGCTAACCCGACAGACGATGTCCTGTCCAAATTTAAATAAATTTTTTTGTGATTGTTTTGTGAGAAAAGAATCATCCAAATATGTCGTTCCTATCGTCAGTTATAATCGAGAGTGCATACAAAAATTATGATTTTTGCAGTTTGTCCGACTTTTCCGACTTTCCTTTGTTACTGTCCCGATTTTTTCCCTGAAAGCTTTTCCAGGACAATAACGAACAAAACAAAAAAATTATTACGTGTATCCATCGTTTGGATCGTTAATTATGGTCTTGAGTTCATTCAAAAATTCCATAGCAAAAAGCACTTTCAGTTTTTCGCGAAGTCTCAAATTTTCCGGGCAACTTTTTCAATTTTTCTTTCTCTAAAAACCTTATTCTAGCAATTACGAACGTTTAAAAAAATAGCCGAATCGGTCCAGCTGTTCTCAAGTGATGCGCTTACCAACGAACACCATTTAATTTTTATTCATATAGATTATGATAGTTTACCTCGCAGTTCTATTGCTCGATTCTTTCGTCCTTTGGGAGCAGTTGGACCGGATCGTAATATCACCGCGGTGAGCTCTCCTTGATGGTTCGGCCGCGGGGGTTGGAGTGCAGATGCGGGTCGAGGTGAGGTCCGTCTGGTTCTCGGCCTCAGCGCGTGGTCCGGTGCTCGCCGACCATGGCAGACCGTGTAATAACTGGAGGAGGCCGTGACCCAGGACCTCGTCGTAAAGGCTTTGTTTGTGGAGGTCGAAACTGATCGTCTCCGTTTTGTGTCCGTGCCGTAAATGCTCCGGGATTATGAAGAAAGAGCAGATTAATTCAAATTCGCTATTAAAAATGCATTGCTATATCGTGTTCATTCGTAATCAATTGTCTGAAAACCGATTTCAGGAAATATTGATATTTAACTTTTCAATAGAATATTGATATTTAACATTAAGCAAATAGAAAAATAATACAGAAAGGAACTTGAAATTTAGGCTGTATTGCTTTTGTAAGAAATTATTTCGTGGATCCGAATTATATCCGTGTTGACGGAAGCGAAGTTGCCAACTATTCGCAAAACTTGGAAATACTCACCAGATTAGTTCTTATTAATTAATAATTCATTCTTATAATTTTTAATATTGGACGAGAGCAATTATTTTAAGATTTTAAGACTTGTTAATAAATTTAGATTGTCGTTTGACTCTTTCTTTGACAAGGGTCGCAATGTCTTCAGTCACGTGATGCGGCTGCCATTTTCGTTAGGACAGTATTTTCCACAGTTTTGGTGAATTACTCTTGTAAATGCCCCGTAGGGTATGAAAATCTTAACGTCATTGCGTTCCTATTTCCATTCGCTATGTTTTAGTAGTTTTTTTTCTATATTAAACCGGTACTTTTTGCCAGAATATAAAAGAACAACATAAGACCGCGAAAGTTTCTCCATATAAGCTTATGGTAACTCAGAATCAAATAATTCAAAATTTAGTGCCGTAAGGGTATGAAAATTAATCGCCACTGAAAATAGATACTATCATTTAAAACATTGCTTGGTCGTACTTAAGCCTAGTCGCTCTGACTGATATAACACCTTAAAAGGATTAATTCGAGTGAAATGTGTTTTTATTTTCTAATTTTTTTTTATATCACGGACATTTTAAGATATCATCACCGATATTGAATCTAAAATTGCAATTTAAGTCGAGATAAAATTATAACCTTTCAATCACATAACAACAAAAAACTCCCATGCGAAGCAGGGTAGAATTAGATAATTTTCATATCGAAGTACATAAGAACTCAACCAACAATAGATGTATTTTTGTGTAATTATTGTAAACCTGTATAGTCGAAAATTCTAAAACCGCAAAACATGGAAATTTCTTTATTTTGAAAGTACACGCAATTGAATATTAAATATTACTTCATTATACATATAGAACGTGAGTGTAATTTTCCTTCTAGTGATGAAATTTCAGTCAGAAATATTTAACTCCGTTTATGTTACTAGACTTTTCGTTTGCTCGATATTTTTACCTTGGAAAGGACAAAGGTCACAAATCAATGAAAAACTCATCACTTTATCTGTTTTCGCAGACCATTCAAAATAAGAATCCTTGTCCCAAAAGCTTCTTTAATCCTGTAGCATGTGCTAGGTTTCTAACCTTCAATTAAAATAGTTCTCTAAATAGTTTCTCAGAAACATACTTTATTCCACAACGACAAATTTAAAATTTCATTTGATAACTGAAAATGATGAGCAAAACTTTTCATTAGTATGATTAATGTTTAATAATTTGATTTGTCCAACTCGTAGTTTTGCTTAGTCATTGTTTACACATTAATTTTTTCGTACATTTTAAGACACTAATTTTACACAGTACACAATTTGTGATCATATGTGATACCCAAAGTGGCCTATGTGGACCCCCAGGGGTCGACTATCACCTACAAGGGATCCATGTCAGCAAAATACAAAATTAGGGATCCATGAGATGTAAATGGGGGTCCATGATATTGGATCTCATTTAAGCAGGTCGTGACCTTAATTTTGGCTTTCCATGAATGGAATAATCCACATACAGTGTATGTCATACCTGTTACTTATCCCGTAGGCCTATTATGGAATATCGCGAAAAAGTTTTTAATTGCTTTTCCATCTTCATTCTTCATACCTGGTAGAAAGAGGTTTCAGCGCGGTTGCCAATCTCCTAACAAAAAAGAGAGAGACAGACAGACTGGCCACTGGAAAGTGACTGATTGTTTTTAATAGTGACATATATTTTAGAGTGATTATAATGAATGTGAATAACATACAATCTCAATTTTGAAACTAAAAATTTTTGATTTGTCTGTACTAAATTGAGCATTATTCAAATATTTAAAAAAATTGAAAATGATACTATTATGCCAATGAATTTTTTAGTGCAAAAAATCTTGTTTTGTTGCAAATTGTACTTTATTAGTACTAAATTATAGGCTAATTTTTGTATTGTTTTAATAAAGTGGGAGTGCTAAGTTTATTGAGTTGATACATTGTTTTCAAGAATGAGAAAAAGCAAAAACGAGTGCGGTTTCTGAACCATTGTTTTTGTCTGGTTATATTGATATAAAACCGACTTTTTTCTGCAGACAATTATTTATTTCTTCACAGAAATAAATTTTATTTCTTTTAGAAGAGATTCCTGACATCAGGCGAATGTATGTTTTTGATTATATAAACAAGTTTTGTATATCTTGGTAACAAGTTGAAAACAGTTTAAACACAATATAGAAATAAAACAATGTCAAAGAAAAAATAAATAACTTGAAAAAACAAACTATCAAAGCAGAAAATCATTTTAAACAAGTATACATTTTAGATAAGTTATCCGTGTCTGTTTGTAAATTTACTGAGTTTTTCGTAAATTTTATGTGCAACATTTATGAAATTATGCACTTATAATAATTTGACTTCCGATCTAAAATTAAGACATTTTCCTAATCTATTGTATGATCCAAATTTAAACGGTGTAATGAAATAACATTATGTTGTAGCGTGTTTATGTTACGCTGATGGTATTCGATTCGGTCTGTAATTTACGTTTCGTCTGTACAATATAGCAAAAGGGACAATTTTTGCAAACAAGTTTGTAAACGACATTTTGCGAAAACGTGTTGTCGATTATATCGTTTCCCTTAATTACAAGATTATAATGGTGTTTCCTTGTTGTACTCACTAACCATGTTTTCCAGACCAAAGAACTACTTAAAATTGGTGACATTATTTTATGTTATGGAAATACTACGAAAGATTTATTACTTATCTGAGTTTGAGAATTCTAAGTATTTGATGAAGGAATTCTGAGAGATATTTCGTCATAAAACTTCTAGGGTAATAATTTGCTAGTAATATTTTTGTTACAAATTCTATATTATCATGATGGAAGCAATTATCAGACGGCAATATTGCTTGTCAACCAAATTATACCATTGCAATCTTTTGCACAAAAAGATTATCCGAAAAATAATTTAATACGCGTCCAAAATAATTTTTTTTATTATACCAATTAAAAAGCAATTTATTATTTTCACGCGACATTGAGACATCTAAAAAATTCAATTGTCTTTGTTTCCTTCTCCAACGTAAATTTCAACCATCGATGATATCCATTAAACACATTTAACATTGATTATACTCGATCTGTTGGAATTGTACAGAAAATATCATCGACGTAACGAGTATAAAGCAAAGGTACAAAATTTAAATTACTAAGACATGATCTTTCAAGATCACGCAAAACAAATTCTTACAAAAGCGGACTAATAGGACTACCCATTGGTGATTCCTCAACTTGATGGTATATTTTTTTATTAAACGTAAAATATGTTGATTCAATTATTAACTTTCAAGCAATGACTATTTCATCTTTTGGAATATTGCATTTTAGTTCAATTTTGCTCCATCTAGATAAAACAGTGTTAACCGATAAATCATTTGGCAGGTTTGTAAAAAGTGTAACCACATCAAAAGAGACGGTTAATAGTCTTTTATCTAGATGGAGTTTTTCTCAGCAATTCATACTAGAATTTCATATTTACAATAGACCAACTGCCAAGATTTTTTTTTCTCTTTGTGAGTGTTATTTAAATTACATAGTCTAATGTTGAAGGTCCGAAATTACTGAATAAATTGTCTGTTCATTTTTTTTTGTCATGACTACAATTTTTCTTATTTTTATTTAGTGCCCTTGTGGATACTTACATCAAGATAGTGTAGTGGTGTTATTGTTATAGTATCTAAATAGGCGTCTAAAACGGCACAATTGGAAATAAATCGTTACCACCACCAATCTGCTTTTTCACATTTTCGCAATATTGTCAAAGAGCGGATGTTTTGGGGAAAATCCAGTTATGACTTCAGTTACTGTTTTATTTGCAAGACTAACTGACAGTTTAATTTTCATTTAGAAAGAATTTTTGTCTTGAATTAAACGCGAGAACCCAACTGGTGGACGCATAACTGTCAAACGCCGAATTCGTTTGCTACGTCATATCTCTACTGTAGAAACCTTCTCTAAGAGCAGTTTCGTTTGGCATTTTCAAGAGGAATGGCTCTTGTTCGTAAGGAAAAACTTAAACAAGGTTAGAATTTCTGTGTTTATAGTACATTTTTTAATTTACGAAATTTAGAATACTGAACTTTTAATAGTTTAAATCCATATTATGGTAAAACATAAATAAATTCGACATTAAAACCAAACAAAATACTTTGTATTATTGTATTTTAATTGGGGCTTTAGAGCCCAACTTAGTTGTAATTTATTATTTTAATAATACTATGTTTATGATTGTAATTTATGAGGAGAGTTTTCATTGAATTTCTGTCTTGATCATTTCTCCAAGTACTGACCATTACAGCTCACTGAGGAAAAGAACTTGATTGCGACTTTGGAGTGCAGTGGATTGGAAATCACTGTCTGAAGCGGTCTTCTCCAACCTCGTTAACCCCCCACCCCCCAGCACTCCTCAACCTTTCTCCACTTCCCCTCTCTCAAACGATCACACGACAGCGCTCATGTTTCCCGGCTCCATACGTCGCTGCCGAGACTCGAACCACGGACAAGGGGAGGATATTGCAGACGTATTCCATAACAATGGACACCCGGCGCGCGACGTGCAGAGTTTCAGCACATCCTCAGAGTACAAGAACACTACACGTCGGTGTCATTATCCTCAGACAGAATGACAGAGGGTGATGACTTCTCGGAGGGACTTGTCTTCCGTCTTTGGACACTGAGATTCAAACACGAGTCACTCCACTGGAAGTTCGCGACTGTTGGAGACAGTAGCCGTTGACAGCGGAGACACCACATCTGCCTCTATATATAGACCCAACTCAAAATTATAGGTTTTGGTAACTTTAACTCTCTTATAAGCAACAAACTCTAAAATCAACACACTCCTTGCGACAGTCCAAGAATATAGAGTATGAATAAGAAACATCAGTGCTGCCTCCTGGTTGGTTTTATTTGAAATAAAAATATCCACGGAAGTGACAAAAGCTCGAGGGACATTTATTGTATACGCCCTAAAATAAAATTTTAAAATAATATAATGACTAGCTATACCAAGATCTACTCGTGTTATTTTCTCTTATCGATTAGATTAATGTAATGTAAAGTAATAAGGATATATTTCCCAGTTTTTACTATTTCCAGGAACCGGATAGGGACACACCACGGACGTGATGCCACAATATGTGGCCAAATTATATATTAGATGGTAAAATTAATTTGAAACTTCTAATACAAAATGATAATTTATGAACAATATTAATGAAACTTATTGTATTCATGTATATTATTATTTATAATTGTAGTGCTAAAATTATAGGGACATAGTTTTGCATCTTTTTCTGCTAACTACTTATATGAAGACGTGTGTCAGTCTGTCTTTCACACCCATCCACAGTTAATGATCCGTTAATGATAACATTTTGCACATTTGACATTCAGAACTAGAGAATGGTCTTTGTTTACACGATATTTCTGAAATCAAGCCCCATTTCCAATTTTAGAACTTCTAGATGGAATTTTACACACGTGATGATCAAAATAGAAGGGAAACTACGATCTCTAATGCCGTAGAATTTCAAATTCTGCTCTCATGGTGGCGACGGAAAGGGGAGTTATGTAAAAAATATCGAAAACGACCAATAGTGGTGTCTAATTCATAGTTTTTGGGACCGATGATATGAATGGAGACACTCCTGTAGCGGATTAATTATGTTATGTTGAATGAAAATGGGAGACGGGACCAAGAACTCGGAAACTTGAGCTTAGCGCGCTCATGCGCTTTCCAACTGCGCCAACCCGTTCGCCTCCCGGCACCGTCTTCCATTTTCATTCAACTTGCGAGACCCAAAGACCTCTGAGGTGGTCTCGTAGAGATTACGCTCCTCATATGAGGCGACTCCCTTAGGAAGTACTTTGTTTTGGGTCGTATTTTCCAATTCTGGTTCACAAACACATAGAAATCTCTTAAATTGCGGTGAACCTAATTGCAGTGAGCTTACGAGACCACCTCTTTGGGTCTCGCAAGTTGAATGAAAATGGAAGACGGTGCCGGGAGGCGAACGGGTTGGCGCAGTTGGAAAGCGCATGAGCGCACTAAGCTCAAGTTCCCGAGTTCGAATCTTGGTCCCGTCTCCCATTTTCATTCAGCATAACATAATTAATCTGTTACCTGGCGGTGAGGTTCACCGCAATTTATGATATTTCTATGTACTCCTGTAGCGGTTATAGTGCGTATTCATCCCCTATGGACGGGATACGACGCCAATAGCACTCCTAGAAGTGGAGTGGGAAAAGGTAACATGTAGAAATACACGGAAACTACAGATATGATGGCCGAATCCACAGTTTTTGATGTAGCTGAGATGAATAGTGACACTACTGCATAACCGATCCTATTCCCCGAGCTACACCAGATTCATTCAGATAATAATACTCATGATGAGAATAAATGTTTCTTTACTTGGCAATACTCCGATCATGAGGTCTGCATACATTTGACATACAAGACAATCACTATCTCCTTTTTAAGCTCTATAAGTAAGCATATCTGAAATATCTCTCACATAAGACTTAAATGAAGATGTTGCACTGATTTAGAAAAAAAACATTAAACATATTTACACCAAAGTTAGATAAAATAGTATTATATTTGTGAGAAATTCCCAACGTCATGTATTTCCAACAACGTGTAATCTAATATGTTGCAGAAGGATATTTGGTTGACTTTTTATGTAGGAATAATATGGAAAATTTCATTATGGACTAGGGACAACAGTCGAAGTTAATGCTTTATAATAGATATTCACTCAGAAATTTGTGAAAAGTTCTTCTGAAAAGTACTAAATTTCTGAGCGTTTGTCTGTGAGTTACTGGATGACGACGAGTGGGGAATTACATCTATAGTATTGAAGTATTTGTGCTACTAAGTATCCCGGAGGATGTAGCAATGTAATGGATTGTTAGGATTTTTTTAAAATATCTAGAAAATGTCTCAACAAGTTACCAGCCATTTTCCATTTTTAGTTTCAAAAAGAAACTATTTCTTTTTCATACATAACATAATTCTTTTAATTATGGCCACATGAATTAGTTAGGCTACCGATTGTGTTATCAAACTAATGAAACAATGGATTCCTGTGACCTCATATCCCTGATTTCGCAAGTGACCACACCGCGCTGATGTGTAGCTATATTTGGCGAATATCTACGTGATCATTTAGAAGAACATATGCCAATATTTTTTTAGTGACGTTTGAGTTTGTTGACCTGTCATAAAAAAAATTTCGGTTGCCTCCTTTATTACGAAAAAATATATGCACTCAGAATTTCTCTCTCGCACGTATTCTTCCGACGTCAGTTTGACGTCTTCAAATAGATAATTAACAATTAATTAAATAGTGACCAATTTAATTAACTGTTTAAAATGGCAAGTACATATTTCGGGATAAAGATACATTTTATCAATTTCAATATTATCTGCTTAAAGTTCAGGTCCAATGGGTGGGACTATAGCTCCCCCCCCCCCCCCCGATCCATTACTGCTCCTTTGCAACTTCTTTGCTGCCGGCAACTAAAGTGAACTGCACCGGAGTACAAGAGAGACCAGTCAGTCTTCCCCCTCTTCATTCGCGTCTACAATTTTTTAATGAGGCTTTAGGTCTCGCCAATGCGTCTACTATTTAGTGCGTGGATATATGTATTACAAACCTCACAGAAACTGATGTAACCAGGTGATTACAATTCCCATTTCCCCATAACAAATTCATCGTAACTGTGGTCAATTGACTCTATGAACCCTTTCTCGTCTGCTCAATTATTGTCTCTGTCAGGTGGATCTTATCCAATGTTCATAGATCTCAGGAATCCCATTGCTTCGACGATTGTTTATCCACCTTTCCCGATATAACGATGCGTTTTTGTTGAGTCAGACGTACATTTTCGTCACGGGATCCTCGTGTTCGACGCCTTATATATATATATATANNNTATATATATATATATATATATATATATATATATATATATATATATATATATATATATATATATATATAAAATAAGCTTTTGTCTTAATGGTAAGTTTCTATTTTACATGCTATATTAAGAAGGCGCTTTGTTTATCCCTAATCTAGTGCACTGATAGTTGAATTTTTAAAATCCCTATCAATAGGTGACGAAAGAAAAACGTATTTTAAAAGTACAAAATACTTTTCTTTTTTCAGAGAAAGTTATGTTTTTCGAAACTTTGGAAACTTCCGATTTTTTGAGTTCATGTAATAAATGAGTTCCAGAATGTGAATGGAGCTCTTCATATTTTTAAACTCCCCTTCGACATGGAATATTTTCCCGGACCTTTCAATGATGCTCCTTCCTTTGCGGGTGCCGTGCTGGGAGCGGGCGAAGGGCGGGTCCCTTTGTCGGAGGTTCTGTGGAGGGAGCGCGGTGTCACGCCCTGGGGCTGCCGACGCACGAGGTCGCGTGTAGCTGCGTGATTTATGGCTGAGAGCAGCATTGGCGTCGCGCGCTATTATTCCTCGTGATTGCGGGCAGTATGGATTGGGTTTTCCGCCATCGGGACTGGTTTCTGCCCGTCAACGCCCTTGGGCGGGTTGAAGAGGGATAAAGAGAATAATTTTTGGGCGGTATTGTCGACTTCCCTAAAAATTTGCTTTGTAATTTATTTACTTGGCTTTATCCGTTTCTGTTGTAAAGCTGCTGATTTTTTAATGCTTCTTGTATGATTGATTATTTACGAAAAGATGCATGTTTCTTTTCTTATGTTCAGCAAATTATTTTGTATTATTTTGTATTTATCTATCCCAACAGAATTGCGTTACGGAAAGGCAGATCTTTCTGTAGAAATTGAAGGAGTAAGAATTTGCACACTAGTACTTGCCAAAATTGCCTTCCTCTATTTTACTAGTACTATTTTAATATGTAATATAGAGACACATAAATTTCTTGTTTTCACCCTGAAGGTATTTTTACTCAGATTGACTTCGATGAGATTTGAAACCGTCTCATCGCTGAGACTCCCTTACCTTCCGGTAAAGTATTACAGATTAATTTTTTTAAATGAGAATTTGGCCTACTGATGATTTATTAGCACAGTGATGGACAAACTAAGTCCGTAGGCCAAATGCGGCACGCTCGCCTACAGGTTCTATCTGACCCACTGCCGATAAAATTTATAAAATACACCTATGTTTTTAAATGTAGAGTAGTGCCTTGCGTTCTCGCCTTCAACCTCTGGAGGATTCGTGGCGATGGTGGACGAAGCGAGGTGCGTGGCAGGTTTTCTTGGGTACTCCCGTTTCATACAATCATTTCACTCATCATAATTCTCCCTCTGTCATCCATGTATCACCCGCCTCGCGGAGGTGCGTCAGGAAAGGAATCCGACACCCTTGTAACTCCTCTGTCATCATATCACCCTCCATCTCCAACTCCTTCAAGACGAGGAGAGTTAAGAAAACACACACTCACGTTTTTCAATGAGGAATTTGAATTTCCCGCTGAAAAGTACGACAACAGAGGTACTTATGCTTGTCAATATTAAGAAAGATATTTGAAAACTATTTTTTAACTGTATTCTGTTTCATAACAAATTATATTGGAACCCCATGAATGAATTTTTTTCTTCTTTGGTCCACTCATAAAAATGTTTGTCCATCATTCATAACATAATTGTCAAGGACCACAAGAATCATCTTACAATGTTCTCGTTTTATCTTCAGAAGCCAAAAAAATTAGTCAATATTGAAGGCATGAATGGAATTTCGAGGGTAGTTCTTCATAATTTGTTAAAATTATTATTTTTATCTCAACAGAAGATTTGATGTTCATGATTACGATCCATCCAATTTTGATTTAACAAATGGTTGCTAATTTGTGCGCAACTGTCTCCATATTCAGTAAATAACATTATTTTTGATCCTTTATTCAGATGGTTAATCTCAATTGAGAAAGATGTTCCCTTTGGATCGAAATTTATGACTTCAACGAAGAAAGAATAATACTGCAATTCACGCACGTATCCTCTTAAATACGAAATGAGGAAATATCTCTCAGCTCAGATTTGATTGTAGAGGACATTTTATTATCATCCGTATTAGTGACGTTCATTAATGGCATGCAATTGCACTAATTTAGTCCCTGGTGATCTTACTAATTTTTAAGTACACAATTTTCTACTTATATTTGCTACACATAACCTTGAACTATAGTTTATATATAAATAAAATTTAATATGTAATTCTTCCGTGAAATTATTTGCGGAATCTCGAAGACTGGTCGCAGAGGGCTCCGTAGTTCAAAACAAATATCCAAATATCTTACTAGGTAGTATTTTTATTTACTTCTGTGGTGGTTTGCAATGAATGTTCATTTTCGTATTTTAAAATGTTTCCATGGCTAATGGATTTACCTTACCTTTTTCTAATTACTTCGGTCACTCCTTCGAAAATATATTTTTTTCCCATTATTATAATTGGTTATCTAGTTATCGTTTAAGTTTTAAATCGTATAGGAGTTTGAGTTTTCCATTAAAATCATTTACTCTTGTGTATACAGACTGCTAGAGTTATTTGAGTACAGAGTAAATACTCCAAATAAATCCCACTCTCTTATACAAACAATGAAAAATATTTTAAATGTTCCTAGCGTAAAATTATTTATGTATGGAAACCTTTGATGACAGAAGCTGATAAAACACTAATGAAAATTGAGACCATAATATTATAAGAATCCATCCTATGTTTAATAGTATCAATAGTGAAGATATGATTGACTGAAAAAAATATGTGAGTACGTTTCCATGTATATGATGTCGCCAAAAATGAATTATGAAAATATTATACAAATATACAATGATTTGTAGCATTTTAGTTGCAGAGATATTCACTCTCTAACTGATTTTTTNGAATTATGAAAATATTATACAAATATACAATGATTTGTAGCATTTTAGTTGCAGAGATATTCACTCTCTAACTGATTTTTTAAATGAACTCTTGTTTTTGTTTCAAGGCGAATTCAAAGTCCTTGAGAAGGCAAATATAATGATATAATATTTGACAAATAACAAAAAAATTCAACATTGCAAATAATTGAGTAATTGGTGTAAAAACAAAGAAAACTGGACTTTCTTCACGCGCCTCCGGAGGACCCTGCCCAGGTGTGAGACAAAGTCATTATCTTAGCCATGTTTTATTAGGAAATATTTTATTTTTATTGGGACTTTAGGGCACGGCAACATCTGGGGCATTAGAGCCCTCAATTGGATATGATTATTTCAACTCTTCATTTCCCAAGTTCACTGTATTATAAGTTACTTCACTCCTTTCACTTCAAATTCATTGAATACGAAACAAAAGGGTAGCACATGCACCTCTCTTATGAAATTGGCGAGAATCTTAGCACTATGGCTTTCGGAACTCTTTATATTATTTGATGGACCTTGCCCTGAAGATATGTAATTCACCAAGGCTTTAATGCACCTCTAGAGCGATAACGCTAATTTTGCACCTCTTAGGAAATTGGCTAGGGTCTTAGCACGGCTGCTATTTTGCGATGGTCTTGGGAACTCTTTATTCTGTGAACTTTACCTTTAACATATATAACTCAATATGGCTTTTTGCACCTTTCCAGTGCAATATCTCTAATTTTGGCACTTTGCACCCATCTACTGATAAGTATATGATTATACAATTTGCAGTATCTCTACTTCTATCGAATAGAACGACAAGCTCAATATTGACTTAGAGAGTATTGTGTGAAATTAAAGATGACCAGCGTATGCGAGAACGGAAAAGAAAGGTGTCATATTTGACCCAACCTTGTCGTTTGAGACAAGACAATTCTATTCCGTCCTCCGAAGGCAAAAAGTAAGGTAACGAATTCCAACCGAAAGCCAAATGTTGTGCGTCAACGTGCGAACAGAAGCGTTGAGATGGTGCTGAGACACTGAGGGCACAGGAGTCCTAACGAGGGGCGCGTCATGGATCACCAACTCAATTGTGACGTTGGTTCTGTACCACAAGTCACCCTCTCTCTCTCTTCCTTCCCAGGGAAAGTAATATACTTCTCCTCCCTCTCACAATGAGCGAGGTGAGTTACGCACACTTACGTTTTCAGTTGGATGCGTAACTGGGGTGTAATATTCCAGCTTGGTCAACAGCACCCTAGTTACTGTATCAACCGACAGTTTTGTAGTAGTAGCTTCTTCGCTCTTTTCTCACTGCGCAGAGGTTTTATCCCCGTTCGGCCGAGCTGGTTGAGGTTTTCAGCTGGGGGTTTTCCTCTCCTTCTTCAGACCAATATCAGTATAATTTTTGATTCCACTGCAATCCCCTATCCTTCTTTCGCAATTCCTTTACGCATATCATAGGATTAACTGGAAGACCTATCTACACCGTAAATAATTTATGAAATAAATAAAAATAACATAGTTCTGCACGTTTTTGTTTCGCAAAAATATATTAATAACTAGGAACAACCAACCAGATCCAATTTTGACATCCACGCATTAAAGTTCGGAGAGGATGGTCCGCCTCGGAGTCTCTAAATATCATGTAAATCGTAAATTTGAACTTAAATATTATCTGAATCATTTTTAAATACGTAAAATAAATATAAGTTGACCTTATTAATAAATAAAGCTCAATTTTCAATTAGTTTTAATATATTTTAGTGTTGGATATGCACTAGTAGACATGCAAACAAGTTGTGTAAGGGGGTTTAATAAGTTTTAGTATGGGGGGCGGGGCTCCAAAATTCCTGCCTCCCCGGGCCTCATGAGGTATAGATAGGTACGCTTCTGGTTCCGATGCATGAAATCGATCCGCATAATATACATTTTTAGTGTTTTATATTGAGTTCCAGAATGTTCCAATGCAGAGCAAATAAAATACTCAATTTTCTTCTCATGAATTTAAAAGAAATGGGAAGCGTTTTCCTAAACGAATATATGAAGTACAATTTTTTACTCCACACCTCGACTGTGGATCAATGAAAGAACAGGAGAAACGGATGTTGCTGACGTAATGGAGTAGATATCCTTGGAAACCCTCAAGTGTCCCATCTCGAGTAAACAACTCCCATTGAGACATCAGCGCTACATGGTTGGACAGTCAACGAGGGCGAGACAGTTCCACAACGAGAGCGAAACAGGGCAAAGGGTCGGTCTCTAGGAAAACTTCGAAGCGAAGCAGGCAAAGGGAGAGGGCAGGTGTGACCATGGTATGGGGAGAGGGGGGCAGGTGTGTCGGCACGCGCTCGTTTGCTCCGTTTGTTGCGCCAATCATGCGCCTTTGTTGGCGCCGTTTGGGAGATGGCGCGTCCAGGTGCCCCTTTTGCTGCGAAGGGGGGTAGGAGGAATAAGGGTTCTCACGCCTTGGAGAGTGTCGCGTTTCGTATTGCGAGATGAGCGCTATACGAGATCTCAAGAAACGGTAAAGGGATTCTTTGCAGAAGGGAATTTCATGCAAGAAAGGAAGACATAAGTAAATCATCCCGGACAATAATTTACTTGACTCTTAAAACATTCCTATCTAAATAACATAAACTGTTTGTATTTGACACACTCGTCATACAAAATGGGCTTTGAGATTCAAATTTTATTACTCACAAGAATATTAAATACATTATCAACGGGTCTCAGTTGATATTCTTTGAAGGGAACAAAAGCTTTCCTTCACCTTTCATTGACATTTCAAAGTGATATCTATAAAGGTTCACCGAAGAAAAAAAGAGTCAAGAGATTTTATATTTTGTTTAAGAAGTGAATGAAACTTGAGGGAATGATCGAAAAGTCAAGTTTTATAAAGAAACGAAATACTAGGCTGATTTTACTAAAATGTTTCGCGATTTTTTTGAGAAAGGGAGTGGAGATTTTGAGACCCCTCTTTCAAACACACCTTATATTTCTCACAATTTTCATGCAAAGTTGTAAGAAAAAATTAAATATAATTGTCAATAATGTTCTATGAAATGTATGATTAATTTACACATACAATATAACTGCAACTGCCCTTTGTAATGTTTCTAATTTTTATTCCATACTCGGATGAACCAACATGAAGCCTAGCTCGGTGACTATCTCGAACCTANGTGACTATCTCGAACGTAAGTTCAGTGCCTTAACCATTCACAGGATAACATTAAGTGTAAGATTTCGTAATTGATCAAGATGTTAAACTAAAATCGTTCAACATCCTTCAAATATTCGAAATTTTCTCGTAAATAATGAGGACAATTACTAGTATGCCAATAGTATTTTTCGTAATTTTTGATTTAAAAAAAAAGAAACATAAATTCTAATAATTTATCATTTCGATGTTATATTAATTATTAATATAATATATGAGTGCCCAGAGCTGCCTAGTTTTCTTTCAAAAACCGGATAAAATTTAAAACAGATAAATAACTGATATTTTTTCTCAGTTTATCGATTATCATCAACTATCGAAGGTAGTCGTCTTATTATTTCGCCTTGTTTCGTTAATTCTTTGCATTCAGGTCATCTTTTGTTGCTTTTGAATCAACTTCTTTACATGTCTGTCAAAGCTTTGTGTATTTTACCAGCGAATGAAAGATTGTCACATAGCTGCGAGCTTATGTACCTCTAGCGGACTCATCATTAAAGACAATCGTTGCAAGTGAACACGATTTCTCTCACAACATCTATTGTAATTAGATCTTTTATTCATTGTCTCTTGTGTTTGATACTAATAAGTATGTTTCACAGTTTCGTAGTAGTAAGTCATTTGACAATTTTACATTAATTAAAAAAGTATTTTATACAATGTCACAGACTTTTCCATGATAGTCGTTTTGTTAATATTAAATACATTTATCGACATTCTTTTCTAGTGTTTTAAATGTTAAAATATCCATTCTGAGATTTCACGGTACTTTTTCATTTATTAGAATTTCTAGTTAATAATTTTCGGTGGTTAAAAGTATATTTTCCACCAATTGATTGAACGAACTTAACGACAGCATTTTTTCCTAGCAGTTCAGACTTGTCGTCTAAATTCACCATTCTATGAGCTCATCTTCTTATTCTGTGATAGGAGCGTGTTGAAGCATAATTTTGTATGTAAATTTTTATCAATACTGAAGATTCATACATCCGCGTAAATGATGTGTAATAAATGAAACACCTGTCGGGTTTAATCGTGTTTTTGTACAATTCCAATCAAGTAATCTGGTCATTTTTTTTTGCTTTTTAGTAAAATATCTTCTCATTGTGGTGTTAATCATGGGCGGGAAATGGTTATGGCGTGAAGTAATCAATGAACCCAGATGGTCAATACGTTGTTAGGGGAATATCAAATCGTATTTGCATTTATACACGTTCTATCGAATATATAACCTGAAATTCTATCATGAAAGGTATCACATTTATTCTATTATTAGTGTTTTCGTATCAGATCTACAACGACGCCATCACACTTTTTCGATTATCCTTTCCGTATCTTAACTCTACGGACGGTAACTTCGACTATAATGTCTGATAGTACTTCCGGGTATTTATTAAATAGAATCCTACCCCCCACTCGAGAGAATTGAGGATAGATCGTGAAGCAGCCCAGCATGAAATGTACAAAGCTCCATAATGCTCCTTAATATCCCAGCATACCATTGCCCCGCTTTCATAAATCGAATCGTAAAAATACTCCATCGTTACAAGTTGCACAGTTCCGACAAACCATTTGGAAAATTAAAATAATGAAATCAGCATGAAATACAAGGAAGAATGAAAATTGTCTTTATAATGGATTGTGTTCCCGAAACCCTTGCTTGGTGAATTAAATCTTAATAGCACACTCTGATGGATGTGGCATTCGCGTGTTGAATCGACATTTGGCGAGGAGCCCTGAAGTGGAATCTTGTAGCTATCTTCCAGTTCCGATTGTTTGCCTTAATTCTGCCTTCCTTCCATGTGAACGCTGAATGTCGTGAGTAGGGGTCGTACCGTGCGACCCCGCCACCAAACGCCCACACTCTGCTTGGCTACGTTTCGGAAAAACATCTTGGCAGACTCTTCTCCGAGGACTTTCAATAGCCTACCATTCAATTGCTCCGAAATATAAATTAACATTTAACCCACATACTCTCTTCTCTATATTTAGATGCAATTCACTTGTGGAGGTTAAAACAATAGATGTGCTATTTTTGTTCTCGATGACCTTTTTATAGACCTTTGTCAGTTGATTGGTTTATTTGAGATATTTTTGTACATGAAAATAAAGAGGTGTTATTAGTTTATGTAAATCTGATACTTAAAATATCTTTTCGTTTCGAACATAATCCGATTTTCTGATGTATTCTTCTCAATACTATTGGTTCGTAAGGTTATCGGAATCACTCTTTTTTTTTATCCAAGTCACACTTCACTCACTTTTATGTAATAAACCAAAATTATACCATTTGCGAACGGAAGTGACGACTGACATCTTAGGATACTTCCTCGAACTCTACCGGTCCCTCCGCCCCTGATGAGCGCAACGTTCCACCTTCCGGGGTTGAGTTCTTAGTCACAGGTCGAAAAAAAATTGGAAATGTTACCTTTTTTAATTTTTAACGGTTTATTACTATATTAATATTATTTTTGCAATCTATTTACAATTACAAAGTAAATGGATCTAAAAACATATATAATTACGACAAAATGTAGTGTTTAGGTCTAGTTCTTTACGGTTGATCCTACCCTTTTTCATTTTATCGCAATTATATTGTATTTGGACTCATTATTCATAATTTAATATAGAATACAAATATTACATTATAATGGTAAATACACGTTAAATAAAAAAAAAATTTCCAATTTATTGCGTCCAGTATGTAATGAAGACTGACTCTGGAGAGGCGGAACGTTTTGCTCATTAGGGGCGGAGGGACCGCCCAGTTCGAGGGAGTATTCTTAGATGCCGGTTACCACTTTCGTTTGTAAATAGTATACAATAATACCTCTATTTACGTAACTTCGGATATCGTCAGTTTCGGTTTTCGTCGATTTTTTCCGTGAACTATTGTCTCGGTTTTTGAAGGTTTCCTCGGGTTTCCTTGGCCTGCCATAATGACCATGCAGTTAATTTTGCGAAATCAATATTTTCAAATTTGTTTAATGATAAGATCCTTTTTATTATGACAACTTTGAAACGTCGGAGAAAACAGACCTCTATGAACAGCTTTCTGGTACGCCATGAATCCACTGACTCTGAAACCGGTCTTTGTACCGATTATGTAGATCAAGAAGGGAAGAGACCCGATTAAATTTGTTACTGATACCCACTTTTGAGTTTCTAGAAAGAAAGAAACGAATTCACATTGATTCACAAAAATATAGTTACCTCGATTTTCAAAGAATTCGGATTTCGCTGATTGTTTGCGGATCGACACGCTAAAAAGATGTTAAAACGTCAAACTGTTTCACTAGCATGCTTTGATAAGACCCTTCAGTTTTACAATCTCTTTGGACATTATCCACCGTCTTAACCTGTGACCTAGTGGTAACGTCCTCGCCTTAAGAACCAAAGTACCCTGGTTCGAATACTGGTGCTGCCGGACGCCTGAAGACGGACGTTGATTTAGAATGTCCGAAATGTTGCAAACGAAAAGCACGTGTTGTGAAGATATAAAAAGGTTAAGACGATGGATACTGTCCAAAGATATTGTAATAAAATGATAATATAACATCATCAAGAATTTCATACAGAGAAGAATACCCTTCAGTATCCACAGAGTTGCCGCGATATAGGACAAAAATCATGCTCCGGTCGCTTTTTTCCGATAGACCTGGAACTTAATATACACCTGGCTGGGACCTGAGTTATCTGGACGTTGAGGTATGAGTGAACATCCTGTAACAGAGATATTAAGAATAAAATTTTGTCGTTTGTTTCGACATCTGACTGAAGTTGACTCTTGTTTAAGATGCACATGATAAAACTGTCTAGAAATACATATTGAATAGTGGTCAAGTCATTCTGGGCTCATTTTTAATAAATTGTTGAATAAATTTGTTACAACTATAGTCGAGAAAGGAATTAATAGTAATTTAATCTCAAACAAGGTTTTAACCAATAATGTGCATATTATTATCTTAATATGATCAAAACCTATAAATGAATTAATTTCTTTCCTAAAGAAGTACTCCATTCCTTGGCACGATTAGTCTTTCGAAAGTGAACCTCTCTCCTTGACTTCAAGTGAAATAATAGCAGTCGATAATTGGTGCTGATTTCGAAGGAGAGTTGATAATCGTTCTAATTTATCATTCTTACCTCCTAGTCTTATCTTCATCGATTCGATCTTTAATGAGATGTAATCACAATTAAAGTTGAATGACTAATAGCAGCTTGGATTCTCTTGGTTCTCATCTCATTCCATTGATTTGTTGTAAATCCAGTTGAGATAATAATAATGTTTCTGCCAAGCTTTTTAATGAATTTCATTTTTTAAATGATCATTCCAGTAGACATGAATAATTTCTATAGCCTCATCTGTCCTCATATATTACGGATAACTTGCATCTATTAAAATTTCTAAAAATAGTAAATTAGTCGGAAGGTACTCAGTTAATTTTTCCTGAAAAAGAAGGTTGCAATCATAGGAACGAATATTTCTTATAATTAAATTGATCAAAGAAAAAATATAACGTGATTTTATTAAACAAATTATTGTAAAATTTTTATTGCTTTATATTACGCAGACATTTTCCGCTAATATGAATTACTAAGATTAAGTACTGTGCCTCATGAATTTTGAAAGTTTTCTTAAAGGACTATCAACACAGGTGATTGTTAATCTAAAAGGCACGTAGGAAAAAGGATAATTGATTCTACTAACAAGTTGTGTTTGGTTGATATCTTTGTAGACATTTCAAGACATGGAAGGAAAACAATATTTTCTTAGGAATATCCTGAATATGGCAATATGGCCAAGTCAGAGTTTTATTGAGAATTACTCCAAGATTTCGAACATCTGAATACCACTGAACAGGAGGATTATTTAATAACATGGGCGACACCTTGATAGGCTCTACGAATTTATGAGAAAGAGCCGATCCGACCATCATTGCTTGTGATTTGGAAGGATTAAGTTTTAGACCATTTTTAGTGGACTAGTCTTCAAAAACATTAAGACCGATGTTTATGTTCTTAATAAGTTCATTTATCTGAGTTTTCTTACCACTAACATACATTTGAAAATCATCAGCAACATAAAATGCGAACAAAATTTTAAGTTCATTGAGATGTCATTTGCGTATATAAGAAAAAACAACGGTCCAAAGATCGATCCCTGAGGAACACCGCTATGTAAATATTTCATGTCAGATGATTCATTTTTGTTTATGATTATTTGTTTACGGCATCATAATTGTTTATCCATGACGCACCTGAAACCAATATTTCGACATGTATCTACCAAGAATAGAGACACTACCGCCGTCGAATGCATTTCGAATGTCCTCGGTTACTTTAAGCAACGCTGTTTGTGTGTTCCTTCCTGCTCTAAAACTAGTTTTTGAAGAAAGTGAATAGTTCGCTTACCTCCTTTTTTTTCGAGAACTCATCGGAAAAGCAACAGGATATTAGACATGGAAATAAATTATTATTAACGTTACATGTCCGAAATGATACAAACAAATAATAAAATGGGGAGTTTGAACTTACGTGGAGGCGCAGAGAAACTATCGAGTGTTAATTTTTCAATATGCTGATAATTTTGGGTATGATTTCTGCTTCTTTGTTCATTGTTTTCATTTTTCCTTTCATTCATCACATGTTCCTACGATGTTGCACAATATATGTACGACACCTGACGATGTCGCAAACCAGTGACAAAAAGTTGTGATTGAAATATTTTTTAGCCTGTAAAAGGTCCTTGAAGTTATAATTTAGTAATATAATTATGACTCACGTAAACAGTGCAACAAATTACATTCTTAGCTGATGGACCGAACGTGTTTGTCGACCCCTACGTTCTTCGATGTTGCTGAACGTAGTAACACTTGTTTTTAAGCTGAAAATGTCTATCAGATGTGTAATGATATTATTTTTTAGTTACTGATACAACAAAGGATTAAAAGTTACATTTTCATCAGACTTATTTTCTTGTTTTGGTGAGAGAATCATACTCCACATGTTCATAGTTTTTTTCTTTCATTGTTGTACTTGTAAATGGGAAACGTAGCGTGCTATTGAAGCTTATCTACATGCGGTGATAGGAGGAAAGAGGTAGGAGTTGGGTGATAGGCTATTGTTAGAAGGTGGACCGCGTAGCTGGGTTTACAACTTGGCCCATGTGGAGATGTTAGTGGTACTAAGAGTTAGTGTTACCAGAAGTAGTAGGAGATTGATAGAAGGAGGGTTCGCTTTTCAACAGTCACAGCTATATGAACTGGGACATTGAACGGAAAAGCTACAACGTTTTTCCGGAATTAAACCCGGAATGACTCGTATCCATATTGTATTTCTGAATCACTCTGCAAATGAAACGATACACAAAATATAAATTAATACATGAGAATAAGAAGGAATTTATCTTTTTCTGAAAGTTCCTTCTTCGAGAAACAGAAAAAAGCCGTTGCGTAGTGGTAGCGTCTTTAGACCTATTCTCATTGCTGATCGAAGGCGTGTGTTTGATCGGCCGAACTAGGAGAGGTTTTCATTTGGGGTTTTCCTCACGTACTCATGACCCATGCCTGGCAATCCAGCATCTCTCCTTCCCTATTCACCCACCTAAATCATGTGGTTGGGTGGAAGAGCAGAACTAATGGCTTGAACTTCATCACAACATAAAATGAGACATGAAATAAATATATAAGTATTTTCTATGTCTCAGATCATATGGCTAATTTCTTTTAAAGTGAACCCTCTGCAACTTGCCATCATTGAGGTAATACTTGAATACGGCCAGTGGTGGATCAAGACCATGATCAGAGAAGGAGGTTAAATGTTATAATAATTATTATAAACATTATTTTAATTTTTTATAAATGTTATTGTAAATATTGCTATAAATATCATAGCTATTTTGTATTTTAATATAACACATCAATTCATCAAATAGATAATTAACAATTCATGATATAGTGACCAAATCTACTAATTTTTTAAATGGCATATACATATTAGAGGATAAAGATACATTTTATCAATTTCTATCATATCTGTTAAAAGTTCAAGTCCAATGGAGGGGGGGGGGAACTAGAGCCACCATAAGCCCCCCCCCCCATAGATCCACAACTGAATACGTCAATATGGGTTATATTTAGATGTTGTTCCCCCAGAATGTTTCACGATGTGTCCGAGAGTGAACCCCGTAGAATTGGACTTTGCATGCGCTCGTTCGTGTTGTCCATAGTTGGTCGAAATGAAAACGGACACACAAAAACTAAGTTTTATTTATGAACATGAGCCCATATATACATTTTTTTAAATTCTGGTAATGTTTAGAGATAAACATTTAAACGCTCGTCAAAAGAGCAATTCCTTGCGCAGAATCGAATCCCGGAACGATCTACTCCCATTCGCAACCCTGCGATCTTTCATCACTGAACTGATCGGTCCCCTTCTTATTGCAATAAGAGCATTGATGTCTTTCAACGCAACCGTTGTTCCGCTCGGCATCAGGTGCACGGAGCCGGAGTTCGTGTGAGTGCGCGTGGGCCGGAGGCTGCAGCTCTCGTAAGTTCCCCCGCCCCCCGCCAGAGGCCACGACCCACGCCGCGGCGGAAGCTTTTGTGCCTCCGAAACTTATACGCGTCGGGGTTTATGAATGTATTGTGTTGCGTTATGAATCCATGGCTATGAATCATTGAGTTACGACGTTCGTATGGGTATATTGACTCTTATGAATTAATGAATACTATCATGCAAGATCTGTAATTGTTAATGCATTTTGTTGCTTTATTTGTTTCCTAATAGTTTCTCCGATAAAAAGAAAATCAAATTTAATTAAAAATCAATTATCTACCCTAAATGAAATCAGAATTAGCAATATCTATTTTGAAAACAAAATTATTTAAGAACTATGACCACCTGTCGTGTTTTCAATCCGCGGAATGCGAGATTCGATTTGCCTCGCTCGAGTGCATTCCCTTTGCGCGGATAATAACTGTGACTAAGAAATTAAATTTTCCTGATCTTTGTTCGGTTGCATTATCGTTGAAGACATATTCGTGCCATGTTTCTGCGCAGATGCGCAAGTGAAAAATGACTCTACGATATTCATTTGAAAAATTGAATTAAAATGTGATCTTACGCAGGAACTAACGAGATTAACAAGAAGAGTATAAAATTGAAATTTTACAGTAAGCGAAGTACACAATAGGGGCAGTTCAAAAATTTCGTCACGCGATCTTTGGGGATTCCNCCCCGGCCCCTCGTGTCACACTTCGTCATGTTATACCAACCTCTCCTTACGGTGACGTCACAAAACAACCTCCGATCATAAGAAATGAAAAACAGTGATTAAAACAAATTACGAGGATTATGAAAGACGAAGGTGTCGCACGGATAAAGCGATGCGTAAGGGATAATAAGACTTTTGTCTTCATAGTTGGAAAATTTGCCTCAACTTTGAGACAACTTTCAAAATTTATGATATACCAAATGTAAAACCACGCATTCTAAAATACCTCTTCTCGAACCGTCACGTTTCGCCAAACCCCCCCTTCCCCTCCTCAAGACCGTGACGTAATTTATGAACAATCCCATGTGAAACGTACCATGCAGTTCCATTTGTTCCAATAACATTTTTGTAACATACTTTTCGAATTAATAAGATGGATTGTGAATTGCATAAAAATGTGATCGTTTTGTCTACTTGTTTAGAATTGTGTAATTTTAATTGCGTGTATTTTTATGATTCTCGTTTGTGGATCCCGTTTCCCCCCTTTGAGAGCCGATGTCTCGTGTGCTACGGAAGCTCCGCATTCGGAAGCTTGTGAGATCAAATCTCAATCGGAAATTAACTTCGCCTTTTTGACTGCAGACAATGTCTAGACTGGCTTCGTGCACAAGGGACAGAACCAAAGCGCTGAACGGGTGCTTCGGAGGTCGAGAGGTTGAATACTTACTCCAGCGCATGTACGCAGCTCGGAACAATTAGGTTCTAGTTGCCAATTACACCGATGAAACTTTTTCAAACTATCCATCCTAGATTGCGATAGCCGGAGTAATTTCTAAAGAATAGGACGCGGATTGTTCATTATCAAATTTATCTCAATTTTTATTTCTTAAACGTAATGGGATATGTGTATTGATGTCACCCAGAAATGACAAAAGCAATCTTGAAGCTTTTCAATAAATTATGTGTAAAAGACTTGCTGAAAATATGTGTTTAATGAGTCCAGAAGCTCATTAAGGAACATCACAGTAATCTTAAACAGCAGCTTTGAAGAAATTTTTATCGTTCCATCCAATTGTTTACCCCTCCAGGATGGTAAAAAAATTTTGGACCCTCGTCATTGTTTTATTTTTAATCCATAAAAGGGAAATAATTTTCCTCTGGTCATCCATCGAAATTCATTTATTAAGCTCTCTCTTAGAAAAAGATGACGCAAGTGTCATATATTTGTAGTAGGAACACTACTGATAACATAAAAGGGCCCATTTATTTTTCTAAGTCCCACGCTCTGACCCGTTTTGGATCTGTTAGGTTTGCAACGGATCTCTCCTCTTGCTTTCACTTCGAGAGGGGAAGTTTCGTTCGACCAATCGTAGGTCTATTTGAAACGGCGCCTATATTTGGAAGACATCGAGCGGCGAGTAAATCGTAACGAGATAAAATGTTTAATTACACCGCTATTAAAGAAATATTTTGTATTTTTTTATTATACACATTTTGGACTTCTATAACAAAAATATTCTGTATATTCTTGACTTCAATAAACTTTACCATTCTCTATATTTAAACGACATCTCGAGATTCGTTGTCTCGAGAGGTCTTCATAGGCAATGTAAAAGATATTAGACTTTCTATAAAAAACGTTTGCGTAATACTGTGATAAAATATAGTTTTTAACAGAATTTGAATATAATTGCAAGATATTGTATGGAATTGGTATAATTCGAATCACAAATTACTTATAAATATTCCTATAATTTCTTATATTTATACAGTGAAGTAAAGAAATCAAATCTCATTGCCTACAAATTATGTGTATTGTCGAATGTAATTTCACATAATTGGCGATTCTCTTAAGTTTTTCATATATGTGAAAAGGAATTAAATAAATATAGAAAACGTTTGTCTCAAATATGAACTAATAACACAAAAGTTTAAATCTCGAGTTAAAAATAATATAAAACTACTTAAGAAACAAATAAATTACATCATAAATTACATATAAAACTACTTAAGAAACAAATAAACTGGTCAGAGTGTGGGACTTAGAAAAATAAATGGGCCCTTTTATGTTATCAGTAGCGTACAAGGTGTTTGGATCAAATACATTAAATATGAATTTCATACATCCAAACCATTTTCACGTTGGTTCTTATACTGGAACCCCAAAACTAAAAATAACACGTTTACCAGGCAAAAAAATCTTTTGAAATCGAAAAAGTTGTGCGTTAAAAAATACATGTTTCAAACATGTCTCAAAAATGCACAAATGCCAGCACAAGAAAACTATTGAAAAAGTCTATCTAGTGGATTTCATTATCTAAGCGTATGAAACCTATTTTTAGTGATACGTAGTTAAAAACTTTACTGTAACAATGGTTGCCGAACGGTAAATTCAACCAAGTACATGTTTTTTAGCTTTCCCAAACATCGTACTTACCTTAAATGATGGATGTAAAGAAACATATCCGGCAGAGTTTTCTTGAAAGAAAAGGAAAATAAATTTAAATTTTAGATACAATCAAGACACAAAAATGTCATACAATTGTTATATTCAGTACAACCCTAATTCTCTAATGGCAAATGTGCAAATAGTAGACGAACAATTGGATATTACTTTCGTACAGCGAGTTTAATATACTATTTTCCATACACTGACACACGTCAAACGAAAAAGAAAATTCAATGAACCACTTCTAAAGACCTATGGAAAAGAACGGATTTGCGTCTTAAATTGGGAAGTACCGCATAGAACAGTAATATGCTCTAAATGTATTACGATACTACTTGCAAACGTAAGTGGCGGTTGACTGCTTACAACACTGCTGGTCCCTCCATCCCTAATGAGCAGATCGTTCGGCATAATAATTTCATAACCAGAAAGGAGATATATGAGAAATTTAGATAATATATCGCACGGCTGGGAGTTCTTGGAGACATTCTTCAGAAGGGGGCAGAGAAATGAAAAAAAAAAGACAGAACACGGAATGAGAGAGAACTGATAAATGAGATGCATTATAGGGAGACAGACACACGTGAGACAAACATATGACAATAATGACAAAAGGTTGAAGCAAAGAGGTAGGAGAAAAGAGGATGGTAGCAATTGCGAAAGCAGACGGACTACGAGGCGCTGAGTAAGTGAAAAATAAAACTAAGGTGCTCTTTTATGACATAGTTCGCAAGCAGAACGGTCACCGGGATGACCATAAATAAATAGTCATACTGGTCCTAAAAATTGTAAATAATACATTTTTACATGACGTTTTACGGCAAATTCACGTCCGAAATTGCAAATTCATTTTCTCTCCCTCCTTGAAAGATTTTCCTTGGCAAAGTTCCTCCAAAAATTCACGCGTTCTCCATAGCGTCACTAGGTCCTTCAGACCTCTCGGAGACCGAAGTCAAAGCCGAAGTCGTCGAGGGCAACACGGGGTGCTACGCTTTCAGTAGACACTCGACCTCCACCAGAACCTTCAATCTTTTTGATTACCATGATAATAAATCTGACCTGTCATGGCGAGGGAATTTACTAGGAATGGTCCTTTCGATCTCAGATGTTTTTATCATGTTTTCATTTTACATTGAGTGACGAATACTGACCAAGTGTCCATGAAAGTGAAATAAGTACGCATTGTTTGCAATACACAACATATTTTTCGTCTTCAGCGTTGTTGAAAATTTTAATTGCGTACTCAACATATGGTCTTTTCTTCTTAGAGATAGTGAGACCCACCTCTTATGTCGCGTCAGCCGTCTATTTCAACCATTTCATGTGTTCGTTTAGTAAAAAATTGGAGGATGCGACCTGCTTCACACGAGGTGGCTTAGTTACTTCAATTTAGCTGCACTGGTTGACTCCAGTGTGAACATGCCCATAGAGACGTTTAATTTTATTCAACTTCTTTCCGCGATAGGGACGTTCACCACTAATTCACTATCATTCACTTGGGTATTTATTCCAATCATTTAATTCTCGTAACAGCATCTACCCGGTAAGTTTCTGCGAACACTGATTACTTTTTTCAAATTTCCCCCCCCCCCCAAAAATTGAAAAACAAATCAAATTGTCCNCCAGGGGTTCACGGAGGATAGATCACCGCAGTACTAGATGGAGAAGTGTTTAGCATCTTACTCCGGTCAGTTTGACTCCAGGATACACCCGTTACTCGTTTTACATTAGATCGAGTGGATCTGGGAGTTAGTCTGAATGTTCAAATGTAAGGAAAAATTCCTCACCCCATTGGAGATCAAACCTATCCAGCCAACAGTTCAGTGCTCTGAGCCACACTGACTCCTTTCGAAAAGCTGAAGAAAAAAAATTTTAATCACCAACAAAGAATCTTGCCAACAATTACCTAAGCTTCTGGCATTTTTTTTAATTAATGAAATAAATACATTTTTCAGTGATGGTGATGCAGGTGCACAACCATATCTGAGCACATAAAACGTCATTTCTGTCTCAGCCGAAAGATTCCTTACCGTCCAATGTCCCAAGCCCCAAGCGGCGAGCAAGCGAAGCGAACCGAGGGAAACGCAACAAGCCGCTGTGTGCTCCCGATACGCTCACTGACACCCATGGAGAATGAGCCTCCGCTCCGCCAATAGGAGAGTCGCTTTTGCAGTGGGGCGCACTTCTAGGATATTTATTCCTCCAGTCGCCCACCTCGATGTCATTCGTCCGACTGCCATTTCGGAAGAAGCGAGGTCACAGCGTGTTTTACGCGTTTGGCATTCGCCACAATATGAGCCTCGCGGGCCGGTAACGTTTGTGTTCATCAATCCGGAACAGTATAATCATTTTGAAATAGGATTAGTATTGAGAATGACAGATACGTGCAGCGCGGTATTCTTTGCGTTTTACGTTTCCAATGAGTTACAATGAATAGCATCATGTTACAGTTAAATATTTGTAACTTTATAATGTCGAGTTTCTATGATCACATTATAGTCGTTTATTTGTATTTGATTGAAATTGTTGCCTCGAATAAGTTGGATCGCTCGTTTTAAGATATCTTGGAGTAGAAACTTGGAAAGATACGTTCGCAGGTTTATCTGATGTTTCTCAACGGGGGCGCATTTGAGACTTTATTTCAGGGAGGGGGGAGATAACACACTTTTTTTATGTGTGTATGTAGCATATTACATACATTAATATGAATACATATACTAACATGAGGAGAAATACAAAAATGATAATTTTCTTTCAATTTCGGTGGCGGGGGGACGGGAACAATTTGTTCCCCCTTATAATTTATGCCCGTTTTTCAAGTGCTTTAATGATACACAAGAAAACTGTTCAGTGAGTTCGTCTTTGTATAATCATTGTACAGTTTATTACACTGAAGTCGTACTACCGTTAATGATATACCAATACGTATTTTGTCATGGCACGGGTGTATCTCTGTACCTATCCACATTTTTCTCCGGCTTGGTTTGAACACTAGATTGGAAATGAAGGTGAAGTTTTGTGTTATTGACAATGAGACAAGAAATATAATCTCATTGACCTTCATGTAAGGTCCCACTTTCCAAAAAAGAGTAATGAAAATTTTTCATCATTTCACGATTTTTTACAAACCTTGAACGAATTGAAGATTTTGTGATATTATCAAATAGATTTACTTTATGAATATATGTTGTCTAAAAAAATTCATTGAATATTTTCCTTAAACGTTTTAATCCATGACAAAGGGTATTTCAAACTCAAGTTTTATTCTCGACTTAAAAAAAATATTTTATTCCTAATCGATATTTGACCTCCTTTTTTAGTATGTGAAAGTGATTTTGGCCTATTAAAGATAACTAGTTAACAATATAAATTCATTTTTTATTTCATTGTTATGAGAAATTCAAATATATAAAATAATGTTAAAAATTTAAATATTTTATTTATCAATTAAATGATCGAAAGCACTGATGGTTCTTAGGTTACTTCATGTGGCTCTCGAAAAGTCATAACATAATATGACTTAATATTATTTGTATTTGATTGAAATTGTTGCCTCGAATAAGTTGGATCGCTCAGTTTTATAGAAATCCACCACGGATGGTTACACCACATTGATTACGTAAATGGCGACTTAAGAATGAACGAAACAAAAATAGCAAATTCTTCCCTCACAATTTCTAATGATTATTTGGAATTAGTATTATGTCATTTCACCAATTTATGAACTGTCAGAAAAATCCTCAATTGAGTTTTATTTTTCCGGGGTCGGGCGTCATGAGTCTGTTACATACATGCAAGCATCATTAGATTAGTTAAAATAGACTTAAAATTATTGATGTAGACTTGAAATTATTGACATTATTAAAATTAAATTGACATTCTATTAGTATTATAACTCGTAGCTAACTTTCTATCTTATCTAGGAAATTTTGCTTAAATTTTTGAATCCGCCTCTGCCTTAGGGCCCTTGATCCGAATTGATGGAATGGTCCTTTGCTTGTTTCCGGAGAGTAAATTAGTTTATTATCCTCCACGTGGTCATACGCAGTTTGTACTGCTTTTTTGAAAATAAATCTATAAATTTATAATTTAAAAAAAGGACAGTTTTGTAAATTGGCTCCACTGTTCATTGGGATGTGGAGAGCGACATGCTAAATGTCTCCGGGCGTACAGATGAGTGGCGGATGGGGTTGGTCTTGAGAGCTATTCTTTGTCAGTTATTTCCAGGAAACTTTAGTTTTCGAGAAAATTACTCCGTGTGTAAAGCTGAAGTATTAACATTTATCCTGTAGCTTTCATATTTTTATGACAATAAATTTGCAAAAGAGGTAATTCCCCCTCCAAAAATATTTCGACTCCATTTTCGTCTTCGACTTTAATGTTGGCTGGACTAGATGTGAAACTACGACCCTGACTACTTACGATGTCCTGTCATTTTATATTGTTATATTACCCTCATTATATTGCACAGATGAAGGACAATGATATACCAGACGTAAGGATACTAGACAGATTGATGGATAGTGAAGTTGGTTGTCTCTGCTTTGAAGTATAAGCATATTAGGACACCTGTTTTGGGATAACTAAAATTGGATATTTCAAATTTACCCATGTGTGATTTCACGCTGATTTACAAGAGGTAAACTATACAATAACACGAAATACATGTGTTTATCATAAGAAATAATTTCTAATAGCTGTTAGCAGGAACGTGAGCTTTGCTCATTTACTCTCCCTGGCATTTCTTGATTAAATGTGTTACTTTTATAATTATTATTAATAAAGTGATTTTTTATATTTTGCAATACTGTGGCAACCTCAGGAATAGGCAACCCCTCCCTACGATGTGGTATAAGACTGCACTCCGATATATCTAATATAGTAACACACTGTGTATGGAAAACGAAGTATTTTCAAGCGTCAACATCAACTTGATTCCGTGGTAATAAAAGAAATACGCGTCATTAGAAATAATAATAAACCGATAGAGTCGAAAGATCGCGCCACCAACTTCGATGTTGTCCTTACTGGACTTTTTTTAATTACGAGGTGCGCAGCTAAGAATTAGTAATTGGGGGAAATGGCGCATAGTTCTTTAAAAATGTATGTAATTAAGAGTTATTTGAATTTTATCTTAACATTGATGAAATTGACATATAACTATAACTTATTTCGATTTCAGTGAAGGAATAATACAACAAAAAATTCGTGTCCCAGTATTCTCTTGTCTCGGTACACTGTCGACAGAATTACAGACAGACAATTGATAGTTCCGTGTACTAAGATATCCGGGACAATTAAGTACATATCAACCACGACTGCGGAAACTTGTTTACAATACAAATAAACTAGAATATTACTTTCAGACGCGAATCTAGAGAGAATACGCAAGAAAAGTATATGATAGGATTACAAGAACTAGTTTTTATTTGTAATTTATTCATGCTAGGTGGACTCGTGACGTTTAATCGCACGGAGAATTGAATGAAACTAACCTGTACGATGCACGTTTACTATTATTCACTAAGAGTATTTTATTTATCGGAATAATATGACGCCATCGCTAGTTGTAGGCTTAGACAAGTTCCACTCGGTTTCATATTTAGCATTAACAACGTAAACATGACAACAGAACTGTTACGAACAGTATATGATAATTCACAATAGAGCATCACATAACTCAGGTACAATTCTTCACAAATATTGTTTACATCAGCGAGGTCAAGACGCTGTCAATTGTTAGAACTCAATTAATCAAGCCGCACCCTTTTATTTTCAAATGCAATTACGCCGGAAAGGAAAAGGTGAAAGGTGAAACGAAAGGGAATCGTCAACACATCATTTAATGCTCTTAAATACGAAACTTAATTTGTGTGAATTACTCTGCCCGGCTACGTAGAAAAAGAAACAAAATTTTGGGGGGCATTTGCGTTTTAATGTAAATAGTGATGGAAAATCTCGTACAAGTTAATTAACTTGTAAGACTTCGCTCTTTGGGTTCCATTTCCACCTCCGACTCTGAAGTAGACTGCGTACCAGACTCTAGCAACGAGTCGGCATATGAGCATAAGTGCTTGTGGAGTTTTTACAGCGCTGGGGGTCATATCTGTTCAGCGCAGCACTCTGGCGAAGGCGTGTCGCTCGATTAGGAACCAGGAACCGTTGTGCCGCCGCTGACGGATGGATGCGGCACAACTACATATGTTGGCACTAATTCGGAACTTCTTAACGGATTTGGTTTCATGGATCGTTTCTTTATAACAGTGACGCTTAACGTGCTCTTTTGGTCGAGAAGCACTTTGCGGGAGATATGTTAATCATCGAGAATACGTTTGTACACGCCATAACCAAGGCACTCCCCGCCAAAGAAAAAAGATTCAAAATAAAAACATTTATAAAATAATAAAATTGTTTAGAATTAAAATAAGATTCGAACACACTCCCAGCCACGTACTTGACACAAAGTTAGATGAAAGCACTGAATTGATACTCAGTGACTATTTACGTAAAGACCTTCAGACTATATTTTAATCAATGCATTTCGTCAGCACAATTAAGCGAAGACAGTTCATTTTGCCCATGCTTCCTATATTTTTTTTCTTAATTAGAAACGACTTCTGGCTTTGGGGATATTATTTGACCTGTAGTTGACGGGAACATTGACCTCTCCAGAAAAAAAAACCCCGAAAGAAAGAGTGCAGAATGACGTTTTAAACCAGTTTTGACGACAGTATGAAGAGATTAGTTACGTGCAGCTGTTATTCTATTTAGCTTTTATCACTTCATTTGTCTAGTTCTGAAGGAGTGTGACTTAGTTCAGGGAGGAAGTGAGAGTTCCCCGATTTCAACCCTTACTCTCGTCAAAAACATTTTTAATATCTGGAGAAAATGTCAGAAATATTTTGAAATTGTTATATGTGTTCTTAAATTCTTTCTTCCCAAGCGTTTGGGACTCGCAGGAAGAGGTGTGAGTGGACGGTTACATACGAACATAAGGATCCACTTTCATTGGGAGAGGCTGCATTGTCACCCTTGATAGTCTTCCTCCATCTAAAACAACTAATCATCAACTCATTACGTCTTCCTCAATGGTTCGTATCAACTTGTATAGCTTTATGAGTTCGCTCGCTCCCGTAAACGAACACTTCGAAGCATCCTGCTGTATCGTCATATGGCAGTAATGCCCCGCCACCTCATATTGTTTTAAGTGTTGCATTTAAGTAAAAAAGATTAGTTACTTACGATATTATTACCTGAATACTCGTTTCTTAGATAAAAGGATAAACTCGAGGCAGGGGCGGATCTAGCGAGTGATCCTGCGGGGGGCGAAACTTTGTCAACTTGGCTAAGCCCCCTCCCCCTTCTCCGATAGTTTCGTCTTCCGAGTAATCACCCGTTTAAATAAAAGTGGAAATAAAATATTAATACATTTATGGCAGAGGAAGTAGGTATTTTGTTTTGAGTCTTGTACTTGTATTTGCGAGGTTCTTTTGAAATACACTTCTGTATTCACAATGGTAAGGATATGTAGTTACAAGTAATGTCAATCCCTGTGATGTTAACTAGGAACTGTGATCTAGATAGAACTGTGTTGTGGGTGAAGGGGGGATAACACAGTTCGCGCTACGAAACCATGTAAACTGGCTTCCATGAAAGAGACGATTACTACTGTCTGCGAAATGCGAATCCATTTCTATGGAAACCATATCACATGTTTGTCGATCTGTTCCACAGTATTACAGACGTATTTCTGCCAATAGAGGTCATTTTGAACATCTTCAACATCTGAACATTATCAATAAGATTTGGAAAATCTTTGTGACTGAGGAAATATCATATTTTGTTATTTTTGTTCGAGTTATTGAAGACTAAGCTGTGTAAACGCCTTTGTGAGATACTCTTTATTGATCCGCAAATATACACGGAGTAGAGAGTAGTGTGACCATCCATAACTTGTATGGATCCGTCACTTGGATCGAATCATATCGCAAAATAAACTGTAATGTCAAACGGTAGTGTTGATGACACATTGAATCAATCTCCTTGCTTTCTAAATTGTATACATTTTTGGGTCAATGGAAGATCGGTGATCCATTTATGTCTCGAAGTGATGCGATGTGAACTCTGAAGAGTCTCACTCGAGTGACGTCGTGCGAACGTACGGCTAGTTCACGTGGTGTGAGCTATGTCGCTCAGGAGCGACGCGAAACATAGAAATAAATAAATTTATTGTCAAAAAACAGTACAAACTGCGTATGACCACGTGGAGGGGAAAAAAAAACTAATTTACTCTCCGGAAGCAAGCAAGGGACCATCCCATCAATTCCGATCAAGGGCCCTAAGGCAGAGGCGGATTCAAAAAATTCAGCAAAAATTCCTAAATAAGATAAAAATAGAAGGAAGACCGTGCCTCGACACTCTGTGTCACATATTTTAATGTAATTGACGTGCTTCGAACAAGCAGCTCTGTACACAATCTGTCCTTCTCATACATTCATTTTCTCGCGTCTACTACTACACATTTGTAATTATACTGATATATCAACGATATCTAGTCAGAAATGCAATTAAAATTTACTCTACCTTGCAATGAATGCTTCATATTTATCTGTAGGTATTTATCTGTGGGTCTGATACGCTCAACCAATGATTGGATTGGATGTAGAGAGTGTGGATGGAGGACGGGGACGGTTGCTACGGAAATTGTTAAAATTAAACAAATTTTAATTTCTTTTTCTTATCATGTTATACTTTCACTTTTTATCGAATAATTTCATTTGAAAAAAAAAATTAAAGTTATTTGGTGAGGGAGGGGGTGAGACCGCCTGTCACCGTCGTGAATGAAGCGCAGCTCCTAGCAAGTGGGTCGCCCCTACGCACTTTGCGGTTCCTCGTCCGAAGCCTTCGGCGATCGCTCTGTTGGAGACTGCTGCATCGTCGACGCCTGTGGGGGCGGGGGTGGCAGCCGGGAAACACAGGGCGCTTTGAGCTCTTGCTGCTGTTGATGCTGCCTCTGCACCGCTGCTAGCAGCAGCAGCAACCGCTGAGGGGGTGGCGAAGGCGGAGGGGGACGGGGGACCGTGGTGTCGGGTGTCGGGCCGCCGAACCCGCGCGCCCGCGCCACCGCCGCCGCCGCCCTCCGCGTAACCCGACCCGCGCCGCCGCCCCCGCCGCCGCCGCCCCACCCGCGCGCGGCGTTGCCACGTCGTCGCAGCATCCCGCACCACACCTCCCGGTTGCCCGGGGCAGTCGCTAATAGAGCACTGGGAACATTGGAGCGAATGGTTGAATGCTGCCAAGGAATCGGTAAATTTACGTGGCTCAAGTTGAAAGATCTATTTAGCCATTCAACTATTCAAAATATTTCAACATTTACTGATTAATGTTAAGCTTGAAAATTATTTATCCAATTTATATTATATAAATTAATTTATATTAAAAATTGAGCCTTATTATTATTATACAACCCTTGAAATAATATCGTGTGATACAAAATATTCATTAATATATTTAGGTACGCATTTCATGCTTTTTGTGATGACTCAATGATTGCTGAAACTTGAAGAAAAAAACAATACATATTCATAATTGTATTTCATTTAATCTCATTCTTCATAATAGCGCTTGACCGTCGGTTCTGCACTGCTGAGGAAGACTTCATATGACGTCATCGTGTTCACTTATCTTACTACGTCTCCCGTCCGTGAGACGTTAGAGGATCTGTTACTCTAAAATCCTTTTATTATCGTATTTGGAGAATTTTTTTTTATTATAAGATCTCTCATACAGAAGTACACAACAGGAAGGGATGGGTGGTGGGGGAGACGGACTTATATATTCCCATTGTTAAAACATCTCAATCACCTGAGTTACATTGCCCTCACAAAAAAAGTCAAATCTTGAACGAGCTATTGCCCCCATGTCCTCTGGTCCTCTGTACCATGTCCTTTCACGTCAATAATTTCAATTGGTTTAACCACTTTGCTCCGATTAAAATTACGTTCATTAATAAACTCAGAGAAAAAATAGTGATAATAATATTTATTTGACGTCCCATAAAATAAATCAAGAAATAATGATAAATATTTATCAGATTGCAACTTCACCCTTACTTTTCCCAAATCTAGTGGAGATTCACCAATGAAATACTCGGTTTTTAGTGACAAAACTGTTCATACGATTTGCCGATAATTTTTCTATTACCGATCTCAGAGAGGTAATTGGAGAGCTTCATTTCTTCCAATTTCGTTTCCTTGTAACAAAGTGGAATTGGGGATCATTGGAGGCGATCGAAATGCGGAAGTTTTTATTATTGTTTCGTTATTATTAATTTATCTCCTTCTCTGGGAATGCGGTATACAGTGATTAGATATAAGATAGAAACAGTGTAGTTTGTTGACAGTTTCTGCTAGTGAAGTCTATTTTCCGGGATATGATACCATTCTTGGTGGTATTTTCATCACCCACATTTCTCCTGCTATTTAAAATAATATAATTACCTTAAATTATTTAGTCCACTCGCCAGATCATTCCGATAGCGTCTGTGTAGTTGGTGGTTAAAGAAGCAAATAGCAACAACAAAATAATTTGATATAAATTAGTTATAAATAATTTGACGAGTAAAAATATTGTTGCTTATTTATTGCCCTGAAATCAGAAATTCATTGTTAGGGAGGGGGCTTGAATGAAATACTACAAACGTTTTCTCTTCGAAAATTTATTTACAACTAACTACAACAAATTATTAAGTACAAATATTTGCTCATGCATAATTATTAAACAATAGCTTAACTAACTTCACAATGAAATTACGGAACTGCTGGTTTAGGGCTTAAATTTTGTTTGTGTAAAAGTTATTAAATTTTGTTTGTGTAAAAGTGGTTCCGTTATCTTCACATATATCTGTTGGGAAGCTGTTGCTAGGAGGCGAGAGAAGCAGTTTCCTCCAATGACACGACCTCGCGCGCGCCCTAACGACAGCGTGACGAACTTCTTGGGAGTCGTATGAATTGTGACGCACTCTGACGCGCGCTGTTGAAAGATGAGAATCTGATCAAGTTGACATATCTTACTCTAATTATACGAGCAATAATTGTGAGTTTCAATCGTCTATCTACTAAACGTATAGTGGGATTCCCGAGACTTGATATTTAGGGGGTTATTAATGTCAGGAATCGGATGGCATAAGTGAAAATCTTCTGAAAATTCGTTTTACTCAATTATTATACGGACAAAAATTGTAAGTTTAAATCGGCTTTCGTCTGTGAATGAAACAGTTCTTTCTCTTCTGTCTGAGATACATCCGCTCACCTACAGGTCATGACGTTTGACTTCTGTGCAGTCTGTAACTATTCAAACCGGGGCCCCGGGCAAAATGTAGCTCGGGGCCCCATAGTGGCCGCAGTTTCAGTATTTTGATATATTAATTTAGAAATATAATATGAATATTAATTGAGAAATGTAATACAACTTATCTAAGTAACTCTTTAGTATTTTAATTTAACAATTTTTAAATAGGCCATATTTTTTTAAATACAGTAATTCTAAAAAAATCTAACGATACAATTATATTTTAATATGACGTACTTGCATTTCAAGAAATGTATTTACTAACTGATCTAATTTGCTTCTTAAATTATTTGTAACCTCATATTCGATTGATAAAACACTTAAACCGCACAGTCTCTCTTGATTCATGGAATTTCTCAAATAATTTTTGATGAGCTTGAGTTTCGAAAATGACCATTCTGCAGTTGCAACTGTGACTGGTATAGTTAAAAATAGCATGACTACTGTACACACGTCAGGAAAACTGACCGACAGGGTAAAATGATCAATCAGTAATAACTGAGCTAACTCCCATACTGAATGCAATTTAGCTATTTGACTCTTTAGACAACTTCGCAAACTGATCTGTTAGATCCTCTTGATAATTCTCAAAAGAGCCATAAGATTCTCTCTGGAGATAGTCATCTGTGAATTTCAAAATTTATTGTGGTTGAATAACTCTGAAGGTATCCACCATACCATTCAAACTATGAAATCGCTCTTGAAGTTGAGTATTAACGATATCTAAACATTTTAAAAAAACTTGAGCTCGAAATCTACTTTCACCATTGACAAGTCTTTCATCCAGGCTCGATTCATCATGATAACGTTGTTTTCTAAACGCGTTTCTAAAGTCAGCTTTAATTCCCCACGTATTCGCTAATTAACAACAGTATTTTTAGCTTTATCACACTCATTTCGGAATGTTTTTAATTCTTTGTGGGCTTCCTTGATAATAGTTTGAGCTCTATAAAGACCAACATAGATGTTCTGCAATATATCAAACCGATACTTGAAAACTGAATACATACATACTCAGAACCGTTGAATTTTTTTCACAATTAGAAATATTTTTTAAAAAAATCTTTATTTGCAGCAGTTCTGTTGCTCTGCGTGCAACTTATTTATTAAAAATTATTTATAATTTTAAACCATGATTCTTTGATCAACAACCTACAAAAAGAAAACATATCGATTGATTCATCACTATACAAAATTTGGTTAAGACAGTGACCAATACTACGTTTGACTGTACTTAAGAGTTGTTTTGCGTAGGACTAAGTATTGTCATGGCCATACTGGTTACTGCCATAAACAATCTTTTTGGTTGACACGATACAGTCGTGTTATGGATAAGACTCATTGTCAGTCTATAAATATTTTCTCCGAGTGAATTAATACCATTTGTTAGAAAGATATGAATATTATTGTCAAACCTTAAAAAAGTCAATATTTTAATATCGATCAAACAAAAACAAATTTTGACAAGGCGATAAACCCTAAAAAATCCTTCAATATCTTTTCTTTTTTTTCTTGGGGTTTTAGGGCTCGCCAACGTCAAAATGCTTCAATGCGCTTGTGCATTCCATTGAAGGATTAAAAACAGTCGCAAACAAAAAATTATACAGAAATTTGATGTATAAGGCAACCCGCGAGATCATTTACGTTCCACGTTAGATATTCAACATTTGATATAATCTATTACAACATTTTATGTTTATTTACGGAGTGATACAAGTGCGAACTACAACTTCCTTCATTATTACATTGATTAAAGAATTTCATATAACCATTCGTCGGCATTACCCTATTCTCAGAAATCATGTAGTCAACAATGAAGAACTTGTGGAGGAATGAACTTGTATTATGAACTTCTAAGAATTTGTATTCTGAATTTTTCACTTAGTATGGGCATCAAAACATTCGATATGTACCAGTTTGTTCTTGAAGTTGAATCTTCAGCTTGATGCAAACCGAAAAAATCTGTTATAGGTTTCGACTTTTTAGCTTCGATAAGCTGTTCATTTTTTAATTTTCGCTTTTGGGCTCCACTCAAATACTTTCTGCGGTTTGATGCCATCGTATTACGTAACCGGTAGAAAACGCGAATTCTATCTCCAACGTATGCGGCTGCTATCTGATTAAGCCGCAGATCAATCCGTCAATGTATTGTTATAATGTTCTAAGCAATGATTTCATTGTTTTTCAGCTTTCTTACTTATCTCGTACTTTTGTCGGTAGGTGTCGCAGCATGATTACCAATACTACCAACCGATTAAAAAATTGTAGATTTTGATTGCCGAAAATTGCGAATAAGTTTTTTACATGTCGAACGAATCAATAATGTAGAATAATTTTGAATTCCTAAGGCATGAGAACCTTTGATATTGTTCATAATAAAATGAGTAAATAGTATATTTCGGTACAAGGGCGATAGTGCCCGGGTATCAAAAAGTTTTTTTGTGTGTACGGCGGGGCGGGGTTGGGTTAAAAAAACAGAGTACTGATTACGCCACTGGTTCTGTGTAATGTTTTACGCTGAATCGGTATTATAAGAAATATTAATTATTTGGTAAAATAATTAGTAAATCTGTGAAATAAGAATTCTTTTATTACCAATTTTCTGTCCCCTAGTAAAATAATACTTAAACTTAAACAACAAATACATAACAATTTTTGTTTCTTAATATAAATTTAACGTAAATTTCATTAAATTAACAAATTAAATTAAATTATCAAAATAAGAAAAATTGTCTTTAAATTCATTCATTAAAATTATACTGAAATTAATTTTATAGTGAATAAATCCGAGCGTCTCGGTCCCCTGATATTACACTCGTAAGTGATGAGATGTAACCAAAAATGTGAAGAGGAAAGCTCAGGGATCTCGGACCCTTCCCGAAAATTTTAATATTCCTACTTAATCTTTATAAAATATTCTTTACCACTTGTTCATAGTAACGAGAATAACACAATTGAATAAATTAAAAAATATTATGAGCACGTTTAACTAAAAAGTTAACATCCATTAATTTATGGCAAGAAGTCTAGTTCCCTTCCAAAAAACTTTCTTGCCATGAGTCTGAATGTGGCGTATAATTTGATTGATTGTAGATTTAAAAAATCGAGGTTATTAATCTAATTGAAAGGGAATTGCCCTGTACGAGATTTCAAAGGATTGCTAAAACCTCTTATTATTATATCATGGAAACTTCTTCAAATCAATTGCCTCTCTTTTGATCAGTGCAAAAATATATTGGATGCAAAAAGACTTTGCTAATCAGTCGTAATGTTTTTATTCATTTTTATTATGTTTAACATTAACTGGAATTAGAATGCAGTGAGTCTGGAGGATAATGGACCTGGTACAATTGTGTTTTGAGAAATGGTTTGAGAAAAAGGGTAAATGTTTACTCTGATGGATAATGAGTCTTATTTATTGTGAATTCAGAATTCTTGACAGATGAGTTCTCCGTTGACCAATTTCTACTGTGGCAATCATTTGGAACAATTAAAAATATAACTTATTTCTGAAGATAAACTGTTGAACGACAGGAGCATACCGGAACTTGCTACTTCGGTCGGTGATTATGTATTCTTCTGCAACTCATTCAAATTATTCGAGATGATGGCAATCAGTTTAGAAAAGATTGATGCACATGAAGTAACGTTTCCTTCAAATTAAGCTGTTTAAACACAATGGATTTTTTAAGACTTTTTGTTATAGCTATGGAATTTTCTGGATTGGTTTATTGAAAAAATAAAAGAAAGAAATACAAGAGTATTGTTACAATTGGGCGATGGTGGGGTATTCGGTATACTTCGAAACAAAAGTAAACGTCAGGACAGAAAATATTGTGTGGTACCAAAGTGGTTTCCGTCAACTTCATATCATCAGGGGCCTTCTCCTCCCTAGAGGGGGAATAACGTTTATTCAAAAAAGATAGTCTTTTCAATTTAAGATTTACAATCTGGAGTTAGTTTTCGTATAATTCCTTTGTTGAATAGGGACAATTATATTTTAACTATATATTGGATACTACAGCACCTGAAGTGTTGCCTGCTACACCACCCGTTCGACATCCACAAGCCGTACAGACCTGGATGGAAATGTACAGTTGTGGGAGATGAACGTATGGTGTAGTTGGTAACACCATTCCTATAAAAGCAGGAAATCCCTGATTCGACTCGAAGCTCGCCGCCGCGCCGCGCTGTTTAGATTGTAGCCGTAGTTGTCATATAGCAGGAGATAACTTTCTCCCTGCGGTGTGTGACGTAACTTGGATTCATCATCATACGACCTGAATCTAAACAACAAGTACTGCAATAGCGCTCCACTTGTTCTCCGAAAGTCGAGAAAAACACTTTAAGTGTTTGGTTTGGTAAAATTTTAGGATACAGAACCTATAGTATTCAAATTTAAAATTATTATTATTATTGACTTCATATTAGATCTTTTTCAGAAAACGAACATCACCTTTTGCTTAAGGAAGAGACAAATCCAAAAGAGAATTTTACAGATACCATATCATAGTATTTGTAAAATCAGGGACATTAAATTTATAATGAGATATATGCTATCCGTTTCTGTTGCCAGAACGGAAGTGCAGCTACAGTGTAACGTGTATCAGCCAAGTCAGTCATTTCAACATTAAATATTTAGCTCATGTAGTTAAAATACTTATTAACTTGCTCTGGAATATTCAGCGCTGGAAAGGACATCTTTACGCATTTCACCATTTTGTGCCTCAGGAGAAACAATTAACAACTGAAAAATGAGTCTCAACTACAAAAAAAAAACATGATTTACAATCAAACACGAGTCATAGCATGCGGAAGCTCACTGGGCTCCCTGTGCTTATTTTGGGAATTACTGGGATTTTGCGAATCCACCCCGGAACCAGATTATTTATTTGATTTGTAGTATTTGTAAATGGGAAATGTAGCGTGCTATTGAAGCTTATCTATCTGGAGCGAAAGGAGGTAGGAGTTGGGTGATAGACTATTGTTAGTAGGTGGGTCGGTTAGTTGGGTTTACTAACAACTTAACCCAAGTAGTATTAGTTAGTAATAGTTAGTGTTATTGATATCAGGAGCAGTAGGAGTAGGATAGAGGAAGGAGGGTTCGCTTTTTAGTAGTCTCAGCTATATAAACTGGAACATTAATGTCAAAAGCTATTAAAAAAATTCTGGCCCCACCGGGAATTGAACCTTGGGGATGAGCAAGAACGCTAACACCTGAGCCACCGAAGGGGTTTCAACCAGGTTGCGGTCAACTTAGAACAAACACTCAGCGTCCCTCGAGCTATCCTACACACCTCTCCCAATCGTGTCCATCAGAGGGAACCTTTGCACCCAAGCTCATCCCTCGTACAAACGCTTCTATCACCACGGGTCGTCACCTCCCTTGTGTCGCAGTCACTGCGCAACCTAGCAGTGCATTCGCTGCTACTTGATGCAATTCTTATGGCGTTATGTGTAGAGTTCATATCAATATACACTTAGAATTTCTGAAATATTCAGGGGCGGACCCAGAACTTGATTTTGGGAGGGTCCATGAAGGGAAATACCAGGGAATGCGGGTCGCTTCATCAGATTTTTTTGAAATTAACTCCTTGAAACTACAGTTTAAGGTATTCCTTTATATAAATAAAGTATTTAACTTAAATTGCAGTTTCAATAAACAACCATTAAATATTACGTTTTTAAAATATTTAGATTTTTAGCCGAATTTTTACTTTGGGCGTTCCTTCTATTGTAAATTTTATCTAGGTAATTTTCTATTAGATAAGTGGCACGGAATGTCATTTTAGTACGAATGTTCTAGAAACAGTGAAATATCGCAGCTTTGTACTGATGTTGCCATGTATGAGTAGAAATATATAACAGCTAAATTATGTTTCTCCTATGAACGTATCTTTCAAAAACAGATATTATTTGTTCATCTTGTTGCTCTGGGTGGGCATATTGAATTCTTTGAAGTAAAAGAAATCCTATTTTTTTTACTATTTCAAACTCTTTTTTTGTTGGAGAGCGACGTGCCCCCTGCGCTCTCTCTTGGATCCGCCCCTGAAAATATGGATTTAATATCCATGAAATATGAACATTTCTTCGAATATACAGAACTTTAATTTGGAAAGCTTTGCGTTCGGAGCGAGCGTCCCGTACACCCCAAAACCTTAGCCTTCAAATTTATTGGGGAAAACCAAGAACAATCATTAATACCTGCATTAATACAACTATTTAATACACTGAATAGATTGTCGTAGTCTACTCGTAAAAAAAATTAAGTTGATGTACATTGCTCATGAAACGAAACACAAAAATAATTCACGATGAGAAATACTAATATCATTTATAGGGAATGGTAGTATAGAGTCGAAAAGGAAGGTAACGGCGAAGACTTCCTGTCAGTCTGATAGGAAAAGTTTGCATCTTTGATAAGCAAAATTAAAATATACCTGTATGATCTTGAATCGTATAAAATACTCATATTTATGACGGTATATGCTCGAAGACAAGAATATAATGTCTATACACTTAAGCCCAAAATGTGTAACCATTTGCGTTACAAATTTGAATGTAAACTGGTCTATCTTCAATACCTTAAGTCCAGTTAAATCATTCGGAATCATTCATATATGATCAGTAAACTATATAAAATTCTAACTAAAGTGATGAGAATGGCTATCTCCTACTCGCTTCCTAATATGGGGTTCACTCTTGAAGTAGGAAGGCGGAAGACAGAGAGGAAATCTGTTAACATTAAACTTGGAAAATGTGAACATTATTGATTTCTAAAACAAAACAAAAAATGGTGTTTAAAAAGTAAATTTTTTGCAAAAGTAAATATATGAACATGGTTTTCGGTTTGTTCTAATATGCAAGCATTAAAGAATGGTATTTCTAGATTTTATGATTGTTTGGTTTTATTGGAAACATTGTCGCTTAAGGAATAAGATAGCAAATAATTTGTCATCCATTATATCATTAGCATTTTGCATATATTGCACGTAATATTTATTTCATTAACATCCTAACAAGAACTACACCATAAAGAACCTTCAGTTTAATTTTCAGTAATTCTTGTAATGAGAGGTCGGACTTGACTAAGACCTGGGCCTTGATTCAACTCCAAATTATTAGTAGGTCTTGCTAAGACTCGTTGCAACATAGCAGTACTCCAGTGTGTCCTCGCAACATAAACAGATGACATTTACCAGAGCCATATTAAATTTTATAAATAATAAATATTATCAATATATAATAACTGATTTTAATAAACTATGAAAACATAGGTACCGATACAATTATTTTTGCACTTGTCTCTATCGTACTTAACCAAAAATATGTAGTTCGTTTAAGAAATGACTACTGATGTCTGGATGAATTTGTAATTTTTGAAAGTTTACAACAAAATACTTTGCATACAACGGAGTGAATCGCAATCAATCCATTCAGTAAACTATTGATTAATAGGAACAGAGATCTGATTTATCAATGCTTTAGTTGTTGGGGCAGGGGTACGGGGAATTTATCATTTCCTCTGACCTTCTTAAATGGTGCTCCTGTAGGTGTCCTTGCAATAACACATATGTTTGCTACTCCAAGTTAGCAGAAAAGCTTACTAATGACAGTATGTCAAATATAACTTCCCAATTAAGCAGGATGGGCTAAATAAAACTTTTACAGAAAAGAATTACTATCCTGACACGGAATTGACCCATATTAATCAATAAGAGAATGTCCTTTACAGAATATGCTGGAAATGGTCACTGGTGGCGTCGATACAAGAAGGAGCAAGAGCGCACACCACCTTGAGAACTTTGTCACGAGTTCACGAAGTGAATGGTGAGGAGTAGACTGAGACAATAAAACCTGCCACCTCGATCACCTGATCTCTCTCCCTACGGGGTAAATTTTTACCTGAGGGGAAAATTGAAAGATCAGATGTACGCAAAAAATCCTCATACACTGGAAGAGCTACAGCAGAACACTGAAAACGCTTTTGCTGCCATCCTTCAAGCAGAGGTGTAATGTGTCCATAAGTTTGATAAGTCGAAATTAAACACAGCGCAGCGTCAACATCACCAGTAGCTATTTACTGTGATGGGTAGTTCTCCTTTTCAGTAACATGGGTCAATTCCGTGACAGTTTTATAAATATTTTCCGGAACATTTTTATTCCGCTCACTATATATAATAGGGCAATAGAACTATTTATCCATTTATATCTTTGTGTATCTTCACGTGGAGAAGATATGTGATAACTTTCGTACAGATGAAGATGGCGACGAGCCTGCAATCGAAGCCGGGACTCTGCTTGGATCGCAGAGGTATTAACGATGACTCCACCTGCTCGCTTTCACAATACACCATTCCACTCAGACCTAACCCCTGACAGCCTAACACCTTAAGATCGGAGACATACGTCATTCCGGAAATACGTAGTGGTTAACACACCTAAAATCAAAGCAGGAGTCCCGGGTTCGAATCGCGACTCGTCATTTTCACTAGGAAGAAATTTGTCCCATGAATTATGTATGTTCTTTCACCGGGGTAAATAATGCGGTGACATATTTTAAAGGAATGTTTTTACCATAATTGTTTTTCCTACAGAAGTACTGACTGGAGCACAAAGAAGAGAGAATTACAAGACAAGAAGATGTGAAGACGGTTTAAGAAGGAAACTAAAATAAATCTAAGACAGTGGAATGTCATCCAGAAACAACAAAATGTTAATAAATAAATAAATAAATAGTCTTTTCTACGTTTCTTTATGAAGAAATGAATCAGAAAAGTAGTATGAATATGAATTGTCTAAGACTTGGTTGGAGTATTTGGTGTAGCAAGTATTCAATTGCACTTCTCTCAAGGCCTGCCGTTAATCATTTCAAAATTCCAATAGGGGAAAAGCTCACCCCATTGTTTCACTGGAACTTTGAAAGAGCGGAAGTACTTGTAGCCATTTCGATACCATTTCTTAAAACACTTTCTCCACCTCTAAACAACAAATGCCTGTTGTTTGTGAACATAAATGTAATGAGTTCAACTGCATTTTACACAATTGGTTTGTGTGAGACAATCGTCTTTGTCTGACGGGTTTTTTCCTTTCTTCAAACTTGATGGAGCGTACTTTTTGGGGTTTTTTTTCTTTACAGACCAGTCGAAGCGAAGTTACGTACGATGAGACCGTTGAAAATCGATCTGTTGCCATTCATCGAAAAAGTAGTTCTGCGGAAGCCTCCTTTTAGCGTCAGCTTGCGTCACCATTGTGTTATCCTTCTCGAATGAACTGGGGTTCTGTTTCGTGCTTATAGAAACCCACTCACCCCAACCCCGCCTGAGACCGCATTGCACGAATGTCTTGGATGATTCCGAGATTGATGACCACGTTTTTGGGAGGTAAATACACTTAAAAAGCAATGTTCCCAATATTTGCCATGAAATTTCGAATGGGAATAATGCAATTTAAGAATCTAGAGATAATGCAATTTAAGAGGGAAAAATAAAAATAGAGAATATAATTATTACATTTTTGTGTAATAATTATTTATAACAAAAATTTTAATTTGTTGTAAGTTAGTGCGCAAACCCATCATCATCTCAGACAAAGTCATATATTTTCAAAATGTATGGCACATTACAGAGTTTACTGGTCATCTTCTCGAATATCTTATTCCTGAAAAACTATGACGAAAATTTATTGGTGGTTAATGAGGAATATGTATATTTTATTTTTTGATGTGTTAATAGGTTTTTCGAACCGATAGAAATAAAGGTAATCATCCATGGCTGTATTTGAAAACTCTTTTTGCATTGTCCACGTCAAATTAATATAGTTTAATAGATTTTTTCATGTCCGTCTCAGATCTTGATAAAATTATGAAGGCAGGTAGCCATCATAAAGGTTAAGAAAAGTACCGAGTATTGTTGTAAAATTTCAACCTGTTTGGAAGTTACAACAATGTAAAGTTTAAACAAAACGCCCCCTTTCGGCTCCACTCTGGAAGCTCTCCTAATTGAGATAGAGAGCTGGTAAAGGTGTCATTTTGCAGCTTATTTAATGATATTTCAATGATATGCTATACGACATAGATCAAAGAGGAAAAAATTAACGTGTTCAAAATCAAGCATTTAATTTTGAATTTCACAACATATATATTTTTGAAAAATTTCAAATTGATACTTGAAATAGTTTATATCATTGTTAATACTCTTGGAAAATATGAACGTGGGATGAAAATAGGTTCAGTGTTAAAACAATAAAAGAAAATAAGTTTTCGTGTCGCGTACCACGTGAGGAACTAGGATTTTTCACTAAATTCTTGCTATATAGTATTATTATGTTCGATATTGCTCCAGTACGATAATGCAATGTACAGATAAGCGTCTCATTTTGATATAATTATGGAAAGTTCTGAGATGGTGAGGTGTAGACAGTGTTGATTTGACATGGAATGACCCGTAAGCTAAAGCTAAAGCGATGAGTGACTCAATAATTACATCGTTCCATCCGTATCGAACTAAAACTCACCCTGTCATTTTTTAAGGACAAAAGAAACTTCCACGTGAAGGCTCTCCAAATACCGATGAACCAATGTCAGAAGTTGAGGAACTAAACGTAAAGCGGGGGGTATGGGGAGTATCATGAGTTGCCACCTGAATTGATTTTGTACAATGAATAAGGTTAACGGTCACATGATTTTGAACTAACTACCAGAAGGAAAAAAAATCAACAAGTTTAACAACGCGTCGAGAGAAAAAAGACACGGAAATCTTCGGAAATGATACACATCTCAACAGTGCTGTGGTGCACTAGGTTCTTCCCTAAACATTTCGCTGTTTCTAAAATGTTGAAATTACTTATAATTGTGATTATTTCTTTAATTATTTAAATACTTTCTGCTATGAGTTAATCTGTGAAAAATTAGCTTTTGTGTAAAAATATGTATCAGTGAAACTGTATTCATGAATTTTGTATTCGTGATAGGAATCATTCGTGAGAATGAAACCCGTTTATGTGCTGACGCAGTTTCCCTAAAAGGTGGCAATGAATTGAATGTATCAGGTAGAGAGATTAAGAATTTTCTAACCTTCTCCAGACAAATTGTATATCTCTATGGGTGGCTACGATATATATATATATATATATATATATATATATATATATA
>NNCF01129400.1:373699-398730 GCA_002313205.1 Laupala kohalensis
GTAATTGTAGTTGGAGGTTGTCTCGTATTTCCTTATTAACATTTTTCCTTATTAACCTGGGATATTAACATTTTTTCTTTTACGTTCAATTCTGTCTTTTCCGCGTCCACCGAAAATGTAAATATGCTGAGGATAGAAAAAAAAATTTGAAACACATGTAAAACACTGGTTGAAAATATAACACGAAACAGAAGCTATAAGGAAGGAATCGCTAGTATTCGATAATGGCGAGCTTGATTAAAGAAGATGTTCTTTTGTAGATTTGCTGTTCGTTAAAAAGCAATATTTGTTAAAAACTCAACAGAATTTGATCACCAGAAAACAAACGCAGTTGAACTACCAATAATAGCAATCAGAGCAAATGTAATGCGAGTTAAATCTTGAACTCATTCACAATTATAATGAAATGGAAATAGATAAAAACCTGTCTNTTTTGGTAGCAGATATCAGCTCTGGAACCCGAAACTGGACAGTGAAGTGTCGAATCATCGAGCGTCGGATTGTAGGGTGAGTCGGATTAGCGAAATGTCGGACTGCGGAGAATAATGCAGAAATAACCGTAGCAAAAGCGCATGTCGAAGGTAACATCATCGGGGGGAACGGAGGGCTGAAGAACCCCGTGTGTGAGCGATGCGGCGGAGAGTTTTACCGCTTTGGCGCAAGGGTGGCAGCGATGGGAGGACGGCGATAGTGGGGGTGGACATCCGAGCCGGGGGCGTGGCCGCCGTGACACCCGACACCGCTGCACATGCGCGGGCGACATGCGATACGCCTCCGCCCCGAAGATGGCGACGCCGTCGTCGTGCCACCCCCGCAATGTCGACCTGGATCACCGTCCCTGCGCCGCCCTTGCTTCATCACCACCCACTGCCGACGATTCGGCGCCTGCATCAGCCTCTGCAGGCGACCTCTGAAGTAGACGTACGTATACACCACAACAGTGTACACAAAAACCGCAAGGTAATAGATTCTAATAGAAGAAAGTACTTTTCTTGAGTCGTCTTTTTAAATTGAGGAGGCAACAGTGATTAATGTAACGGGACATCCAAAAATTACGCAACTCAGATCTTGTCGAGTGGGGGGTTGAAACCGTTACACTGCGTGACGGAGTGGTAGGGGTTGTTAGCTTTGATTTTACGCAACTCAGTTTTGTAGGGTAAATTTTGCAGGGCGCTTTAAACCTTGAAGTTTTTCACAGAAATGTACGTACTCTATCATTCACTGACGCACAGAGCAATGAAAAACAACCAATTAAGCTAGTGTACCAAAATTTGTCACATTTTCCGGAAAGGATGAAAAAAGTATTTTCGGTTGGGGTATATGGCTAGCGGTACGAAATGATGGGGGAAGGGTAGCGTTACCGGTTCGTTATGGAGGGGTTATGGAGTGTTTTGAAAAAGTAATTTTTATGTTTCGTTATTTATGAACTGCCTCTCCATGATGTTTTGAGCAGAGGCTCGCACCCGCGCGACTTACTTCAACACGTCAATACATTTTGTATCCGGATCAAAATATTACATATTAAAAACACAAAAAATTCCTTTGTTTCTAATAATTTACGAATAAATAGACTATTACTATCGGTACCTTTCTTTTCGAATGAGGCAGTACGGACTGCTTTTATTTTAACTTGTTTTTCTGATATATCTCCTTCACACTCCCGTGGACTCTTTTACTCTTTTCAGTCTATTTGGACGTAGACTTAAATAATTTGGTTTCGATGATGATCGTTCTTCAGTATTGTTGGGAGAATATCGAGCTTCTCCATACCTTTCCTCTTAGTATCTATTTGGTTTTCAATATTTTGATTCTTACTGAAACCATCCAATCTCTTCCAGGGTTCTGTACAGATCTCTCTTTCCGACCACTTCACACGATTTCACGTAGTTTGATAAATAGTTATCTCTATGGAAGCCATCCCCCAACCTATGCTACTAATTACCAGCCCATTGCTTTCTCTAATAAAGCGTTAATTTCTATGAGCAAAAATTTTAAAAATATTGGCTCGTGTCGGTCTTTCCATACAATTTTGAAAATGTCCATGAATGGGTATAGATTTGTATACGGAATTGTATAGAACAACAAAAATGTAATGATTTCGGTTCGTTTCTGTCGTAATTTCTCTCTCCGAAAGAATTGGACTTTTTTTCATTTCTTTCCTTTTCTTGTCGCTTTCTCTTCCTAAGACATTCCGCGACATGTTCAGTGTATTGTCTTCTACCTCTAGACCTGTTTTAATTCTACAGATTCCGGCTATTTGAAATCGGTGTTCAGTATTTACCATTTCTGGTCCTATCTGACATATATTATAATAATAAGCATCTTTATTATATCTTTAGTTGTCCTCAACTTCCGCATGTACCTTGCCCATTCTGGCCCAAACAACTCAGAGTCGCAAAGTATGTGCTGTCTTGTTTCATCGTCTTTGCCACAATCGCACAGCGCATTATTCAGTATATTAAAACGTCTTATCTCCATGTCCTATTAACATTCGAGTCATTTCCGGGGTTGGAATAAACCATTTTTTACGCTTTTCAGCAAATGATACATCCGCTATTATTTCATAGAGATCACACCCTTTCCGTGACTTATCCCACTCTATTTGCCACATTTGCAAAGGTGTATCTGTTATATATTTTCTCCAATAAATTGAACAATGCAGACGGAAGAGAATGATGAATTCACTTTCGTGAGTGTTGGTAAGATGAAGCCAAACATGCAGGACTTTTTTGTGAATGCCGTCACTACTGAAACAATGAACAATTGGCAAACATTCATACTAGCACTGGAGGGAATACAATTCAAATAGAACTCTAGTAATAGACTGATAGACGTATATCAACTCTCAGAAGAAAAAAACTTTGTAATAAAAATACACCCAGGTACATTCCTCAATAGCAATAAATTCTTTTCTGATTCCAAATTAGGTTAGAAACATGAAATGAGTGAGAACATAAACCAATCATGAAAAATTTTCATGGTTTATTATTTTATTGAAACAAATATAAATAATTATAGTTTATAGTTTTTTCATAAGTTATTCACACAAAAGTTTCTATTTTTTCTTCTCTTTGTCTCATAAAAATAATAAACTATAATTCGTCCGAAAAAAAATTATACAATTGACATTTATCTAAAGTTAAGTTTATTTGGAAGTTGAACCTAAAATCTCATTTAATTAAGAACGAATTATTTATGTTGATACTATTTTACTTGGGTAAGATTATTACATTGTATGTATGTATTCTCGAATCGGCCAACTAAGGACCACGATGACGAGTGTTAGTAAGGCTCAGTTCTGTGTGAGTTTATGTAGTAGACACATCGCGAATTTCTGGAGGAACAACGTCTAGATAGAAACTAGATAGCTGTATCTGAGTATTACAACTGCAGTGGGTGAACTTTTCAAACGCCACAGCTATATGAACTGAGACACAGAAATGAAAAGCTACAAATTTTTCTTGCCCCACCGAGAATTGAACACGGGATGACTTGGTGACGAGCGAGCACGCTGACACCGCAGCCACGGCAAATGATACATACACGGAGGGGCCAGTTATAATATTGAATTTTACAGTATTTTCATCTTCCTATGTTTAGGTTTATTCATTTTTAAATGATATAATATATTGTACATTTTAGATTTCTTGTGTATTTATTTTGTTTATTGTTGAAGAACACATGATGGAGAAAGCTCCCCGAAATCTGTCAGTTTTGTAATAAAACATTAATTAAAACTGTGGTAGACAATTTCATTTTGTTTCCTTAACATGAAGTAACAATGCAAAAAACGTTGAGTTCTATTTACAAAACCAACAATAGTCAATATACCAGCAGTTAAAAAGCTACAAATAACTTGAATGCAGCAAATGATGCACTTTTTGTGAAAACTGGTCTTCGAAATCTTTTGGATGTGTTTGAGGAATAACTCACTGCTACTGGAATACCCCATCCCGGCCCGGGTTTTTCTCTGGTTTTCCTTTGGATAGAGGCGGATTTTTATACAGATTCTCTAGGCTCTTGTCTAGGGACGGTGTCTATTGAAACAATAAATCTGGAATTTATAGTTATTTTAATACTTACGATTTATAAACAGCATATTCCGAATAATGTTTAGTTGTTAATAATAATACGTACTTGTGAACAATCTTCTTTGTATTTTATTAAATACAAATTTGTTGATATTATGACACGTAGCTAACTTTGTTATTTTATCTATGAGTTTGCTGAAATGTTTCAATCCGCCTTTGCCTAAGGGTCTTTGATCAGAATTGATGGGATGGTCCCTAGCTTGCTTCCGGAGAGTAAATTTGTTTATTATACTCAACATGGTCGTACGTAATTTGTAGTGCTTTTTGACACAAAATTTATTTGTATTTATACTGGTACATTAGGTAAACTACAATATGTATGAAGTAAAATTTGAAGGAGAAATCGTCTGAATTGGTCTTCAGTCGCTTCTGTTTCCTGCGGATCTTTCCCCCTCGTGGCGTCGCCAACGTCAACGCGTCGCACAATCCACCCTCGCAGCCACGGGCGTCATTCCCGGCGCCGCCCCCGCATTGTAACGTCTCCTGCCTTCGCCGTCGCCACGGTCGAGCGACGCCGCGGGCGGACCGTGCGGCGCCGCCGCTGACGCCGCCCCGTTAATTGCGGGGACCCGTCTCCGTCACCATGGCGACGCCGTAACGATCCAGTGACGTCACGCGTCGATTCGACTCGAGGTGAAGGGGGTGGCGAGGGAGACCAATGGGGATGACGCAGCGGCCGCCGCCGCCGCGCTGTGCCGCCACTGCACCTGTCGGTGTCGGGGAGACTCAGCTGCTGGGAAGTGCTCGGCGGTGGTTGACCTCGAACTGGAGTTCTTTACAGATATGTTCGAATTAGACGGGGATGTTGGTTTTTGTATAACAAAAACTAGTGGTGCGAAACCATTGCACATACTTTCTCATATACGTTTCTCCGTCAGCAGCATAGAGTGAGAAAAAAAATTGTAGTGAAAGGATCATTTCTGGCGTGGTCCTCTATATTTTGGTCGCTAGATCGCTCCAAGTCGCTAGATGAACTTATTACTGTATTTTATTTGAAATTTGAAAGTAAAATAAATATTCAGAATATTATTTCAAAACATATTCTGACATATCATTCTTATAAATATCGTAAAGGTGCTATATAAATGTAATTTCGTTGTAAATAGAAATTGACGTATTTTCGTGTCTGTAGTACGTTTCCTGTCCTCCTGTGTATTTTATCATTATCATATATTTCTTTTTCTGTGTATGAAAAGTGTATTCTACGTCTGCTTGGCTTATTGACACTGCTAAATCTTATTCAAGCTTCTTGAAAGAGTAAGCTAATGTGTAAGTGTAGCAGACAGAAATTATTTTACAACGTCTGTACCAAAGTTTCAAGCGAAGTATCGCTAATGCAGATGTCATGTATACTAATTGTACTTTACGTGCAGAAAATGTAAGCAAAATCGTTGAAGCCGTTTTTGAGAAACATTTAAAAGAGTACTTTGACCTTTTGACCTTCATATGAAGTACCATTTGTTTAAGGGGGGGGGGAAATTAGATCACGTGCATCGACAACAAGTAAATTCTACTGTAAATACGAAATATGAATTAAATTGATTCATCCATTTACTCAGAATCGCTGTACACAGACGGACGGAGGTTATGCCAATACCCACTCTTTCAGAATCAGGGATCGCCAAAACGGATATTTCCGTCGAAATCTCACTTTCGAATTTTTTCTCGATTGCAATACTTTCTATACTACGTACATGATAAAGTAATTAGCATAGCAAGGCATAGCACTTCGGCATGATTTGAAAAAATATTTTTTGTTTTATTCGGTCTAAATGCAAAAAACCCATATGTAACATCCCTTTAGCCACATATTTCAATTCTTCCGTTTCATCAAAATGAAAACATTTTGTGATTGTTTCGTCTCCGTTTAATGTGTTCACATTGCGCGAGAGTTCTTTCGATCGAATATACCATACTTGTGCACCGTACTTGTATTGGGAAAGTTAATCAAACAAAATTGGTTCATATGAAGTACCCTTTATTTTATTATACTAAAGATTTAATTTCATAGTGATAGAGCATGTGCACCGATTGGAAGCAAATACTAATCCAAATATGAAATGCGAATAAAATTGACTCGTCCGTTTTATCAGAATCGCTGCGCACAGACGAAAGGTTGTTTCTCTAAAAAAAATTTCCGGTATCAGACACATTCAAAACGGATGTTTCCGTTACAACCTCGCGATTGAAAATTTTCATTATAGTTTGTTTGTTAGGTTTAGTGGCGTTTCGACGACTAATGCCATTGACGCCCCATTATTACTATACTTTTTATTTACCACGTAAATATGAAATAAAAAAAGTTGTCAAAAAATGTTAAGAAATAATTGTTTGAAAGTTAAAATTTATTATCAGAAAAAATGACCGATTAAATTTCAAATTAATTAAGAACAAAAAGGTATTGATTAAAAGATTAAAAGTACAGTTACATAAAATATGAACACTGGTCTTAAAAACCTTGTTCAGCAAAGGAGTTGGTTTACGAAGTTCCTGTCGGATATCCTTCTCTGCCGATCACTCACTCATTAGGATTTATACAGCACTAAACAAACGCTCGCAATGATCTGATGACTGTACTGTAATGTTTCCTCGCTGCCCCTGTCAAGTCTATAGAGTGCTGTATTTGTACCCTCATAGAGTAACTTCACCTTCTCGTTATCAGCACTCGCTACTTCTCATTTCTTGACGAGACCTTCTCTGACTTTGAAGTATAACGTTGTGAAGCCCATGAGCTGTCTTTGACAATGGCACTGACGGTTGATTATGTTTAGTGGTTTATTGGGATCTTTCTTTCATCCAGTCAAGTTTCCTTTAGACTGCCTCTTTCGCTAGCCGCTTGCCCCAAATTCCAACGTCGTGTATCGGCGGGTGACTATAACTAGTTTTTTCATCGTATTCGTTGTTTTCAAACCTTCTTAGTTATTTCCACCAAAAAAAACTGTCAATACGATTCTTTTGGTAACTAATAGTAATTTTAATCGTTTATTTAAATCTTATCAAATATATGTGAATTCGTCAACTCACCCCAGAATCATCGATTGAATAAAAAATTAATTATGTTTTATTTATATTACATTTTGTTGCATGTTCCTTCACTCGATAATCTGCTGAAAACAGAATACAAGAAATTGCGAATAATGACGCGGATATAATTGTGTAGATATACAATTCCGAATAAGATAAATATCAAAGTAACAAGTAATAAATACACAAAATGAAAATAAGGAATAAAACATTTTAAATACAGGATGCAACAGAACTAAATAGACAGAAACAGTTTCAATTGCAATGGTATTTGGCATAACAGTTCGACTGCACCGAAATATTATAGTTCATAAAGTATCTCATCACTTGCGATGGTTCAGTTCGATTGTGACCTACAAGATGCGAACAGTTTACCGCAAATGTAAACTATATTCTGGGTATCGGGATTTTGTCATGGGTAGGCATCGGAAGAGAGGATTTTTTTTGTAATTGGGGCTTTAGCGCTCGCCAACATCAAGGCCAATAGAGCCCTTTCAGGTGGGGAAAAATGCAGTTTCGCCCCATAGGTAAGAGCCGACGAGACTCTTCCCCGTGAGTGGGACTCGCCGAATAAAATCCCTCCTGAATTCACCAAATATCTAAACACAAAGATATTATAGGAAGGGACAGACTACAGTTGCCCAAAACATCATATCAAAAATGAAATACATTCTGAAGATTATACTTTTCCAAACAAAGGAAAAAGAAGAATGAAAGGCAAGAAGAGGAAAAGGAAAGAAGAATGCAAATTTAAACCCTTCCGAGAACTTGTGGGAGGAGCCTTGGTCTATTTATGATATTCAATAATTCATTAACATGATCCCATTCATTTTCAAGAATTGTTGGTAAATCTGCAGCCAGACCAATGTTTCTCCGTTTCTGCAATCAGTTAGTAGGTGACGCGCATAAGGATTGTAGTTATACAGAAACGAGAAGGATTCGGTGTTTCCATACTTTTGAAGTCGAAAACTTGTTTCATTTTAGGAGCTTACAAAATTTATTTAACTTCTATTTTTTTTGAATTCTGAACTTCGTCATCCCACCAAATTGTGGAACACACTTACGAAATCATCAGATCTGTAGGGAGAATATTGCCATCCATATGCTGGATGTGGATTGGCTGCTCGACATAAATTTCCATTTCCGCGAGGTGGGAAGAAGACAACTGATGATAAGAGTGCGGGGAGTTGTCTACAATTGACATAGTTTGGCTACAATTTTTTGGCTCCTAAAAGTTTCTAAATTGATTTTCCCAATGTACATATTTTCTACTACGAACTTAATATGCGTCACACAACTTTCAAATATAATATTTTCACACCAAAACGTTTTCCTCGCACTTTTTAAAGTATGCGGACCACTAAGATGATTAAGTTTGTCAAATTATGGTTATACGAATGTCAAATTTTTAAAAAATATTAAATTTTCCTATCTAATATCACAAAACTAAATGCGTATTAATGACTAAAAATTGTAAACAAACATATTTATCATTTAATCAAACATATCAATGTAATCGATGCAACAAACTTACGGAGTTATCTGTACCTTGCCCAAGATATGAATCTTATACAGCATCAGTTACACGGAAGAACTGTTTTGTATTTGTACTATTCTATTAGTTTCTAGAAAATTATTCGAAAATATTTAACTATATAAGAGTAGAATTATTTACACATTATTGTCTTATGATGTTATGAATTCAATGAACCATTATAACAAATTAAATACTAACTAATGTAGTAATTAATAATCTACAAAAGGTCGTTAAAATATAAAAATTCTTAACTATCTTATATTTATGTCATAGCAAACACCTCGCACATTTAACTTTTTTGTCTAGAATGAATACCTGAGTCATTAGATCAAGTAAACAACACGAAATTTCGTTCTTTCAGGGCTTATTGAAAAAAAATTTGACCATATACGATCCATAAAAAACGTGGAAGGTCTTAGATTTTCATATTTTACACGATAAACTACTCCCTATCTGATATTTTTTTCGACTTCTTCTTCTCATTGCCTGGTCTAGAGGTCCAGTTGGCAACCGCTGCTCTAGGACACGCTGGTCTACTCCCACCTCGCCTTGTCATCTTCAGCTGTCTCTCTAGTTGCAGGAAGCAACCCGAGCGCCACTGTCTCTAACTAGGCCTTCATTTGTCTGTTCTCAGGAGCCGTGATGAGATTCGGACGCTTTGTTACGCAGCCAGAAGCCAGAGGAGGAGATGAGCGGAAAACAGGAGAAGAACATTGCGCGTCGCCTCCGAAGTAGGGCAGGAAGATCGACTGTCAAGTAAGGCGTGTGACACTCAAACATAGGGATGGTATGCACCAGAGACTTGTGCTTCCGATAATTACGAATACAGTGATGACTTAATAGAAGAATATGATGATGGTTCGAAAACATTTTTCAATCCACTCTCGTTGGGGATAAATTATCTCGTACATTTAAGGTGGTATGAGTGCCTAGCCTCTGAAGGGACTATTTTAAAATCAAATCGCGTGTAGTTTCTAATAGAATCGTCACACGTGTCACAAATTAATAAAGAAAAAATAAAACAGAACGAAATTTATTTTGCCTTTCCGGGCAAATAAGGTTTTTAAACGAAAACTGTCGCAAAACTAGAAAAATAGAGACCATTTTTCATATACTATTTTTATTTAAACGGTATATTTAATGATTTACAGTTTTTAATACACCATGGTTCATGAATAATAATGATTACTTTAAATATAAACAGATTAGAGAACATTATAGATGACTTTCAGAAACGGTTATATGGCACAACTTGACTGGAGTGTGGCACGCTCCTACTAGCTGAAATGTGACATACACACATAGTTCTAATATTCATCTGCGAGTAATTACGAAAACAATAATAATGCTGACGATTCGTCAAAGATTTTTCTCTTAATCACTTGTTCCTGGTCAAACCATACACCTCATAATGGAAAGCTTTATATCAGACATTAACTCAACAATTAGGGAAAAACTTTCTCATTTTACAAAACTTCCTGGACAAATATTGAAAAATGCGCCTGGAGTGTAACTTTTTAATGTCATTTCGCAAAAGATATATTTCACGTTTAAATTTGTATTACAACAATACAACGTACCATAAAATAATTAAACTTTATTTTCACAGTAGACATCCATGACTCCTTGGTCATTTCCGTGCGAAATTATTATTTTTAAAATCAATATTTACATGAGTAAAGGGCGGAGTAATTTACGCACGGTAGTTCGTCCTCGCGCTATTCGATCCGTCGTACGCCTGGAGAACGCCAAAGCTGCTAGCGTTCTCAAGACAGTCTTGCAAACCAAGTCGCCAAGGACTCTAATTGATCTACTATCTTGTTGTTCAGCTTCTCGGTGTACACACGAGGCTATGCTAGCGGCATTGACTAGTCTCGAATAAATGCACCTTAAGGATGTACGATTATTCTTTGATGAAATAACGTGAGCAGTTCCGCACATGCAAGAGCGGTAGAAACAACTGACGACCAGGGACGGAACACGGGGACTCAGGCGAGCGCACTATGCCGCTACTTTATGACATATTTTGGTGTCATATCTCCATAGAAATATCGTACTATACGGAACTGACGTAGGTTTGGAATATGTGAGAGAAACCTCACATGAAAACCACGCCCAATTCGGAAGTGGAAAATTGAACCTTATCTCTCCCACTCATTTGAGAAGGAAGATGACAATGCCACCGCTGTACAATGTGGAAATTTAACTTTTTTTGCGGAAGAAAATGAAAAATATTGGCTGATTTCATAACTTGCCAATTTTAGTCAGGTTACTCGAAATTAATTTTAGAAGTAATCACTCATCAAAAAGTCCAATTATCTTCACACCGTATTACTTACGAAGTACACATAGAAGAAAATATGCGCAATGAACATTGCTATGGAAGAAAGTCAAGACGCATATTATTCGTGCAAGTTACTAAACTTGTACAAGTTTAGTTTCAATTTACCCAGAATAACTATTTACAGAGAGAAAAATGTAATGTGTGTTTCTTGTTTTCTGTAAGTTGGTAACGCCGATCAGATGAGCGAAGTGAGCTCATTTCTAAAAAGAGTTCGTTGGAACCACCTTGCATCTTCATTTGTTTTCTCCTGCAGGCGAAGTAAGGTTGACATTTCTTAGTAGTGTTTCGTTCTGTGTGACGAATGATAAACTTCAAGAAGAAAGTATTATTTCATATGAGAGTTCGGATTGAGGATCAGATGTATGTGAAATGTGTCCTCCATCCCCTCCATCATTGAGCTATATGAGGTTAGTGTCATATTTTACACTATCACTTCTGAATTAAGCTTTAATGGCGACAGTAAATAGACGTAAAAGATGAGGTAGAATCTCTTATTAAATAATAAGTATGTTAAGTTAATCAGCGAAGTTAAAACGGTATATCATATTTTAGCATGAGTAACGGAGTTGTGTCACAAATTTACTGGTACGTGTTTTTCACATGTACGTCTAGTTGTAATTTCTTGGAAATTTCAAAGAGACGCTGGAATAACGCGGAAAGTTTTTGAGCATCAACTACATCACACTGATGTGACATTTAAAGTGACGCAAAGGGAATACAACTTCGGCATTTTGAATTATTTCCATCACTTGCGCAATATTTGGATAAACCGTTTGTAGGAGACCATAACCTTATTCGTGAATAAATGAGAAATTGTTCGTGAAAAGAATTTTCTCAGATCTCTGGATCAAGACAGCAAACTAATGGAGGCGGAGGAAGTCTGCCTATCCCCTCAAATTCTCAAAAACCTAAGTGAAATCAAAATAAAAAAATAAAAAAAGAGCATGGCATAGTTTACGTAGTCACAAAGTTCATATTTTATTAATTAGTAACGTCTAATGGAAAATAAAGTTGTGAGTTGTGATATCGTCGCCACTCTAGCATTTATCTGCTTACCCACTATTATCCTATGCGGTTGAGAAATATGTTTTGGAATCTGTCAAATTTCTACGCACTTATTTCAAAGATGAGAAGATTTAGCTACTTCACCCCGTAACTGGTTGCGTCCTACCTTACGTGGTCAAACTAAAGGTGGAGCTCTTGCTCGAGATAAATGTATTTTTGAAATAATTTTGATTATTTTATTCTTATTATTCTTTCTTTATAAACTCGTTTATACACGAAAAGAAATTTCAAAAATATTTCTGCGTCGGAGCCGGTAGAAAGAGTACCTAGAATATTCACTCCCAACAAGCGAAGGATTTTCTTCGTTGTATCATCAAGTTATTTTAATGCTATTTCATTATATATGTCATTTTTATTTCATGTGTCTTGTTGCATAATTCGTACCGATTATCTGTTTTGCGTATTACGTATCTAATATCACGCTCATCGATACGAAGTCGTGCTGCTTGGAACAACCTCTGTCCCCAGAGTTGGAAGGTGAGTTTACTAACCTTTACATTACGGGTCAACTATAAAGAATTATGTGATGAGCGCGATATTTTACACTACCAAAAACAACAACAACAACTACAACAACTGAGAATTGCTGTTCAGGTTGGAAATTACGATACAGACAAGTTATTGAATAATTTTAAAATCAGACCTTGGAGCGATTTCTCTCCCTGCGTAAGATTCAATGTGACCTCCGATCTGAAGAAACAGTTAGCTTTCTTTAAAGTATACTCTTGATATTTTATTCCTGGATGATTAATTATCGTATAGAAATTAAAATTTTGGAAAGGGATAAATTGTAGTTTCTTGTATAACCTATTGCAACTTGCCTTGCTGTATACTCCTGGTTTTCATGTAGTATTAGTGAGCATGAATCGCAAGCTTTTTTTTTTGCCAGTCTTATTTCCATGTTCATGTTCTTTTCGTTCATCATGCGCGGTTAGATTTGTAATTGTTTCGACAATTGAATATGACAAACACTTTCAGTTGATATCAAGAATCAAATCGTGTTGCGAGTGAAATCGCTGGAACTCGTCTAGTATCACGAGTAATATACATCATATTAATAAATTCACGGGGTTGAAGACGTGTCCTTTGAAAGCGTAAAAGCACTTTTGTGTCATCCCCATGAACGTCGCGTGCAGCGGGTGAGTGCTTTTGCTGATGGGCATTCAAGGACCATGGACGCAAAGACGGCGACGCCCGACCGCTTTGAAAAAAAACCTAAACGTAGGAGTATCAAAGGAGAGAGAAAACTCTATTTGTATCATGGACATTTGGATAGATAGTATACGATTTATAATGTTTTATATTGTATAATATAAGCAGCATCATGAGGAACTTATTTGAAAAACTGGGAAATTTGAGTTTGTGAGGTATTTCACAGTTTCTTAGCAACTCAAACTCACCCATCACTCACTCAAAGGAACTAAAACAATTAATGATAGAAACGTGAGATATTCACTGGACGTTTCTTTCTTATTGTATAAGCTCCAATTTTGACATTTCAATTTTAAAAGGGTGAATTTTGGTGAAATTAACTTTTCGAATTTTGCTAGTTAATCTGTACCTCATGAAATAATTCATTGATCTTTTTTTGGTTAATTTGAATATCTGAAACATTTTCGTTTTCTTAAAAATATTTCATTATTATACAGTGAAAAGAGTAAAATTGTTTTCGTTTTTTTGTCGTTCTTACTAACGACGTTCAATACTATTTTAGATAAAATAGACGCATCTGACCCACGCAACGGACAATTGAATCAAACGAAATCTTGGTCTCTCAAACATAGTAAAAATGTACCTTTGCCAAATAAATATCCGTCTATTTGTTTTCACGTTGACAAACTGGTCGAATTGCCTCGTAACAGATCTTATCAGTCTTTTTCTCAAGGTTCAAACATCGCGCATTCTTGGCTTAAGGACAAGGAGACAAGAGGGTACAAAAAGAAAAGGATAAAATAGTAATGATAAAAGGACGTTCTTTTTTCTTCGAAGGAATTCAGTACGCCCATTGGAAGCAACAAGACGAACTAATACAATCTGTGTAAAATGACGACTTCATAGGACAAACACATGACGTATTTTGCTTTTATTGATTTCCAAGGAGAACAAGAACGTGTGGCTGCAATATTTCATTGTGTCTAGTGTACTCGCACTCCAGCGAAATTCCCAGCCACTTATCTAATAGAACATTACCTCGATAAAATTTACAACAGACAAGTAATTGAAAAAGTGTAAATCATAAATATAAGAAAATAAAAATTTGTAATTGGAATAATGGAACTTTATTGGTACAATAAATTAATGATGGAAAAATGTTATTGGTGTTCCCATAAAATGTGTCATAATAAATGTACCATAATGTGTCAGACGGCTCATGAATGTTCGGAAAAAAATATTGATTGAGGCATTTCGACCCTTGACTCGAAAACAGGAACGCCTAAAGTAGAAAAGAAATTGGCTAAAACACGAATAATATTTCAAAAACGTAATTTTAGTGTTACTTATATAAAACTACAATTTAAGTTAATACGTTATTTATTTCTATATCTAAAATGTCTCTGCAGTTAGAAAAAGTTAATTTTTAAAAATTTCCGGAGGAGGGACCCGCACACACTGGAATTTTTCTTTATGGGCCCCTCCCAAAATCAGATTCTGGATCGGTCCCTGCAAGGAGATGTGGCCAGCATTAAACTCCCAACACATTTCACTTTCGAAATATACCTAGCGCAATGCGATTTTTCTGTGGTGAAAAGGCGTAAGCAGTTCTGCGCATAAAGGAGAGGGAGAAAAAAAGTGTGAGACGGCCAGGGACGGGAAGAGGAGGATTTGGCGCATTTGGACCTCACCACTAGTCTATCTTGCACTCTGACATCATTTTACCACAGAAAATCGCACTGTACGTATTGTATAGCAGATTGAGTGGATCTGGGAGTTATTCAAGACATTAGAGGACAATTTTATTTTTTTTACTATTTGCATGTGTGTGTAGACCTAAGAACTTCTTTAACTGGAGTCATTGTGTCGTATTCTTCGTGTTCTTCTCCTCGTTCGTATACTTCATGTAATTAGATGGGTAATTAGCTGTGTGGCTTGTATTTAGTGGTGTTTTAAATTATGTGAGTCTTGTGTTGATGGTACACCTCTCTCATTCAGCAGGACGAATCCATCTCCTTGGGTCCGGACTTCGCCCCGCTGAGTGCCCGTCCCTATCCTCGAGGAGGAAGGTGCGCTCTACTGTCTAGCTTTGGTTGCATTTCATATCCTTCTGGGGGAGGGGGAGTTTCTTCTTCCATTCTTTAGTTGTAGTCTCTTCTTTGTTTTTGTTCCAAGTTGGGTTTGGCGTTGTCAAGTTTTGGGGTTTTAGGTTTATGGTTTTAGTATGTCTGTATGGTTAGTATTCTTTGTGACTTTGTGATAGACATTAGGGTATGCATAAAATCCTTTATGGTGTCATTGTAATTTTAACCTTGGTCATCCAGCCAGAAGTTCAGTGCTTTATGCCCTAAAATATCACGCCAGATTCGACTTTGCGGGTAAGTGAAATAAACATTTTACAATATTATATTTTGATTGGCCAGTTCTTCAAAAATTATCGTCCATAGTGTCTGTTAGATTTCTCTTGTTAGAGGTATATCGACCAAATTTACGTTGTTGTTAGTTTNCTTGTTAGAGGTATATCGACCAAATTTACGTTGTTGTTAGTTTCTCTCGCGTTCCACAAAAGTGAAACACATGATGTCAGAATGAAGACAAAGATGAAGTACGAATATTTCCAAGACATGTGGTTGGACAACAACAATCCTAATTGATGTACTAACCATGCCGTACTTATATCGACGCGGTTAAGTAAAACGAACTCATCCAGTATATCCAATTCTATGTAATCGAAAACACCAAAGTTATTGAAATGTGAAATTTTATACCATTTTTCAAAGAAAAATGAAGGTTTCTTTCTAAAAAATGTAAACATATATTACCGAAAATGATAAATGGACCTCTGATATTACAATACGATTTCAGTAATTTGGTTCTGGAGTGAATCTCCATTGAGTATACCGAGTATAATGCACTGTATTATACAATTCTTTGTTAATATCTACTATAATGGCACAAGATACTCAGAGTATGATCTAGATGGTCGCAAAAAAATGTGTGAGATGAAACGAAATTCCTTGAAAATCCCTAAAATAAAATATATTTATTTTTACTTCTGGAATTGGCATTACTCAATTAAATAAATAAATTTATTATCAAAAAAGCGGTACAATCTGCATATGACCACGTGGAGGACAAACGAATTTACTCTCCGGAAGCAAGCATGGGACCATCCCATTAATTCTAATTGAGGGCCCTAAGGGAGAGGGAAATTTCAGCAAACTCCTAGATAAGATAAAAAGTTAGCTACGTGCTATAATATTAATAGAATATTAACAAATTTGTATAAAAATTACGAATTATTATCGAACTACACATTATTCAGTAAATAGTGTCAATAAATAGTAAGTAGTAAAATAACACTAAATTCAAGATTTTTTGTTTCAATAGACGCCTCCCCTAGACAAGAGAACTTGTATATCCACCTATACCCGAAGAAAAACCGGAGAAAAACCCGGACCAGGATGGGGCTACATAATTAATGTATGTGTGTGTAGACCTAAGGTTGAAACATAAGTCTGTGCAACTGTGCCAAGGTTGACACATAAGTCTAAAGTAATAAGAATCATCAGACACAACACAAGCATGCAAGAATATAGTTTTGAAATTTATTTAGAAAATACTACAGTAATGGCCTGATAAGGTGCAAGAGGGATTTAACTTTTGTTAAAATCAATAAATTCTTTTACATTGTAGAAGCACTGGCGCAGAAGGTAGCTTTTAACCGCGGATTTGAAGAGATTCAATTTCATAATATCTTTTATATTTTGGGGGTGGGAATTATATTGAACGATTCCGGAATGATATGGTCTTTTTTATCAAAGTGGCTGACATTCTAGGACGATGAATATTATTACCATTGCGAGTATTGTAATAACCAAAATTAAATGAATTATAAATTCGTGGTCAAATATTAGGTTTCTGCTAAACTTATGTAAAGTGAAATACTTTAAAATTTGGCGTACCTGGCGAATTCTCTTTCCTCGTTCCCCTCACCTCCACCCCACAAAAATAAAAGAATCAATTTTTGATAATAGACCTACAGGTGATGTATGAGAAGTGTCAGACCTGTCTCTTATACACATCTANGACGGTTGTGGCCAATATTCCAATATATTTTGTATTGAAATTTTCGTTTCACATTTTTCATTGGTGGTGGTATAGAAATTGGTGAACAAAGTTGCAACTGAAACTAATGATACAAATCATTTACCACTTATATGTAAAAGCAGGGGTTATTGAAAGAAAGTACTTTACAACGCAATTTCATATGAAAGTTTCATAAATGTACTACTTTGCCGTTTGACAGAAAATAGGGTTGTTCGTTCGTAAAGATAAGGAACTCTTCGGAAATGAGAAGTAGCAACCTCATCTTTTTATGTGAGACTGCGCTTTCACACGGCATGGAAATGGCCGAAATATGTCTGGGTAATATGGGAAAAGTGAAGTATTCACTCGAGTGAGATTAAATTGATTTCTCTTTATACACCATTTGAATAGAATGAGAAGTTCTGTTTTCTTGTAAAAGGATTAATATTTTTAAGGATGAGTCTTATATGCCAAAAAATTTTCATCCTCTCTCGATTACGACAGAAGATTGCCTCAGAGTCTATTAAAAGAGTAAAATTATTAAATACTGACTATTAGTGACTCATATTTTTCTCCTTTGTTGTAGTTCTATTTTCGTGTTATGTCGTTCGCTTCGTCTTTGGTACCTGACTCATCCTGCATGTATGAAAATACTCGATAATCTTTTGTTTGGAGAGGGGGGAGATGGAAGAAACTCATTTACAGAGTCTACTCACGATATTGAAAAGAAAAAAAAAATCTCTATCTGTGAACCTAAAATTATTTTACAACAAATATCAACTGATAAACCCGAGAAAGTTCAATGAATGTGGTGCTTGGAGGTTGAGCACAATCTATGGAAGTACAATATTCGCTGACGCTTTCCACACTTTGTGACGATGTAATTCTATTTGACCCTGCGGACTGAAAAAGACATAAAATGTTTAAGAAAAAATCGAGGTCAATATGACGACGTGTCAACGTAAGTGATCTGCTCTTATAGGTTTGATAAAAATATATTAATAGAATAAATATAAATTATTCTATTGAAATTTTTTTCTCGTAGATAAACGAAATTTCTTAGTGATTAGACTATTGTTATTTATATGAAATGTACATTTTTATTCTTTTATCGCGAGATTTTAATTTTCTGAGAATGCAGGTCTCGTGAACATTGGTGGAATCGGGCGCTTCTATGAAGCGCTGCGGAATTCTTCGTGACCTAGATTACATGCCACTATTGTGTAATCAAACAAGTGTTTTAAAGTGCATTTTTAGTTTAGGAATACAAGTTACTATATATCACTTTAAATGCCAAGTATAATTATCGGCATTGAAATAAATCGAAACGTCACATAAATAAATAATTATTATATGCAAATGACATGATTTCATTATATTTGGTCTTTAAGACAGACATAATTATTTTTAATTATACAAAATTGTATCAACGTATTTAGTGAAGGTTTGAAGGTAAAAAGACCCAACTTTACCTCGGTTTCCATATGCATGTTTGTGAGAGACTGCTCTAATCTAAACGTTACGACAGTTCTTCATTGTATAATAAGAGCATATGTTCCGTTTCCTCTCTCCCCCTCCTCCTCCTCCTTTTAACCCCAATTCTTCCGTCTGCCTCATATCTCCTTGGCGATGGCCGCCTAATGATAGGGCGATAATTAACCTCTTAGCGAGCGATGACTGTGGGTGGTGGCAGCGGTTGTGTGGGCAGCGGGGGCGGATGGGTAGGTGCGGGTGGTTCCAAATTGCGCCCGTTGTAATCGCGCTGCCCCAATTAGCTGCATCAGACTTTCTAATGCGCGCGCACTGCGCCGGTGTGTGTGCGGGGGCGTAGTGCGAACGAAAGAGAGGGGCAGATGTGGCGATGCCACCACCTTGAGAGAGTCGACATTGTTACGGAGTTAACGCAGACCTCCACTGTCGCCAACATTGTTATTGCGTGAACTGCACTACGACCAGGTGGAAAGACTGTAACCGGCGATCCCTTGCACGATCAATGGTGCAGCGTCTAAGCGGAATATCCCGGGTTCACATCCCATATCGTTGTGTTTCCATGTTGTCGTTGTTATCCCACCACTTCTCCACGTGTAGATAGAGGAATGAATATATTATCTTTTTATATCCACGACTTGTAGACTTTTTCTCGGGGTCCACTTTAACTATAACTGGTCTGTTTGTCAATATTATGTTGTATGTATTTTCTAGTCGTAGAGGAAGAAGTTACATTTCCTATGACTACTACTCGATTTGGAGTATGTTCATATCATTTTGCGGGAATTTGCGAAAATTAGTTTGTCATTCGCAATTAAGAATTCTGTTGGCGTCATATTTGCCTCTATTTTATTTTATTTTGTTTAGAGCGATAGGAGTTAGGAGTTGGATGGAAGGCTATTGTTAGTAGGTTACTTATCTGGGTTTACCAACAACTTGGCTCACGTGGAGGGGTTAGTAGAAGTGGTTGGTATTCGAGTTATTGATACTAGCAGGAGGTGGATAGAGGAAGGAGGGTTTGCTTCTCAGTAGGCACAGCTATATGAACTGGGACATTCAAGTGAAAAGCTACAATTTTTTCTGACCTCACCGGGAATTGAACCCGGGATGACGAAAAGCAAGAACGCTACCACCTGAACCTCCAGAGGGACAACTATTTTATTTGTGTATACATTAAACTTAGAATTTTGAAAGAGCTTGATAAAAAAAAAGGCTGTCAGTTTGAGCTGACGCAGAGGGCGGGTCGATGAAGAAGGCAGGCGGGAATTCATTAGCCGGCGGCTAATCTGATACGTCCACCTCTGCGCGCCTAGGTCCGAGCCCTGCGGGACGTCGACCGGAAGCGTCTGTCGGCGCGCGCGCATTCGCCCTAGACGTAGTAGCCTCTGTGATGAGAAGTGACGGCAGGCGCTAAGCCATTCTTATGAAGCGTTCACTCCGCTTCCACGCAGGTGGGTGCAGGCCCTTGGGCGCGGCGTAACAAATGAGTTTGGTTGGTTTTAATCGGGAGGGTGTTCATTATCCGAATTAATTGGGGGGTTCGGATCTTCACTCTGTTAGGAAGTTGGATATTTTAATGTGATGTTTCTAGCGTGACCTGAGGAATGAACGGATGCGTTTCGGTACTACTGTTTTTCTCCAAAATTAAACACGAAATTAAAATTGACTGAAAACGTTCTATTTGTAAGAGGGGAAATATTGAAAAAACCTAAACATTTCACTTCAATACGTATAAATACTATGAATGTGTAGTTAAATATAGTATTCGGGGATGTAGGATTTTAGGGTTAATGATAAATAAATCGTAATTTTTATTTCCATTTCCTTACGCTCAATTATATAATCTACCTTAAATTTTAAAAGTCCCTTAAGAATATCTTAGTTTTAAGATAGATTTATCTTAAGATATTAATTAATAATAATAATACTAAAAATAATAATTTGTTATATATTGACGAAATGAAAATGTAGGGTACGTTTCTGTAAGTCTCTTCTTTTCATTGCTAACCTAATGGCTCCTGAGTCAGACGAAAAAGAAAACAATTTGTGGAGATAATTCTTTTTAGCTCGTTATCGACAAAATACTTCGGAAGAAAACAATTAGTGCATGTGTACCTAGAATTACCAGGTACTGCCACACTTTGGTAACATATGACTGGCACACACGAGAATTTTAACTCCAAGGCGAGTGACATAGTATCTAAACCTGTGCGAAAAAAGTATAAGGGCGGGTAGCTTATTAAAACTATTTGTAGTTTGGTAAAATGATTTAGTGAGCGTGATCCAGTAAAATGGTAAATAGACAGTGAAGCAGCAATCTCCTCTCTCCATTCCACCCCACCGGTGAACTGATAAATACATGCGATTGGAAAGGGTAGTCTAGTAGAATTCACTAATCGTTCGTTTTCACTTCGCATGTCTTTCTTATCGCTGATCTGTGTTCCACTGCTGTCATCACTTGAACAGTCGAGTGCGCTTTCACTCACTTGGTGTGAACCAGTCTTTTAGTTGGTGTTCAAGATAAGACTAGACATAAGTGACACGTAGCCCTGTCACGCGCCAGTGGTGAAGCAGTTATCATTGGGGACTTCAAGACGGTATATTTGCCATTTTATTGGATCGAGCCCAGTAAATAAAAGGCCAAGTACACTATTACAAGACTAAATACTTTTGTCTACTCAAGGTTTAGTAGTGAATCACTTGTCGTTATACTAAATCACTTCCCTATTATGAAATACCGCTTAGGTGAAAGCAGTCCCACCTTCTTCTTGTATAATTTACACATACATAGAAATGTTCTGAAAGAAAAATACTAAATGGATATGAGACAAAAAGATATGCAAGAAATAATATGATACAGAAAGATATTGTGACTGCCTGTCAGGTGCAAGGACGCAAGTTAAAGATGAAGATGAAGTGTAAACAAGTTATAAGAGAGTGAAACTCGAAGAGAACCTTGCAATGACTATGTTTACAGTCAAGGTGGTCAATACATTTATATGTATTATGTGTATGTATGACTACAAGGAAATAAAAAAACAAACAAAATTGTCATATTTTTCATTGTTCTCAAGAGAAAAAAAACATGGTGTGAGGTATTTAAAAATTACTTGTACAAACGTGTAGCCTGGTGCCAAATTTAAATTCGAGCGATAACATTTCTTGTGGATCACGATCTACTAGATTACAAGGGATGACCTTCGTCCGAAGTCATAGATGTAATCTTAATCCAATGTGACGTGCGTCTAATGGTTGCGGTGAACTCAAAGGAAGATCGTTGACCGGAAGTGGAAGTCAACGCGTGCGCATGCGTGAGTAGCGGAGGAGGGTCTTGGTATCACGAGTGCGGTCGTTTCTGTGCTATTCTTACTTTACGCCTCTTCCTCCCTCACTCCTCTTCTTCCTCATTCTCACCTTGTCTTCGAGAGACTCACTTCCTTCTGAGATACCTTACGGGAACTGCTTTACAAATGAGAGACCTCCTGCCGAGTTATACTTCCGCGCAGAGGTTCTCCGCGATATCCAGACCGCACGCTACGGTTGGCCTTCTTCAATTTAATGGAGGCGGACTTAGAAAGAGCAAAGGAAATACTAAAAATTAATTCTTGTTCTTCTAGTGCCTACCCGCAGGGGGTTTGGGTTTCAAGTTCCTTCCACCTCTGAAAATTTCTTAAAAAATTGAATTATTCAGACTACGAGGGAATTGCTATAAATTTCAGAGATTTCAATCTTGTTGAAATCTTTTAAATAAATATTAATTATTTTGCATTCTGAAACATACCCTGGCAGATGTGCAAAAAATTAATTTTCGTAAGACAGTGATAATTTCGTTACTCAATGATTGGAAATGGTGAATTTTTTGAAAGGGTTTGGCTGAAATGATCCTGAATTGGATATTAATTAAAACGTGGTAAAGAAATTGAATATCTTTGATTTATCTTGTAAAATTTAGGGGAACAATATTGTCACTAAAAGATATTGAAATACTCAGTATTGAACAATTCGACGTTTCAATATGTCTACCCTAGAATTTTAAAAAAATGAAATTAAAAAATACAATGGTCCTGATACACAATAATCTAAATCTCACAATGTTTTTGACGTTTTAAACCATTTACTTACAGTATAAAAATACGAATGATATTGCATCCATGAATTAGAAAGTAGTAGTATTTTATACAGTTGGAAATTCTTATAACGAAGTTTCATATTAAACAAGATTGATCTGTTAGGTGATTTGAGCTTAACTGTGGTTGCTCTCGGCACATACACAGCGATGGAACGTCTGGAAATGGGTTTCGATGAAAGCGGAGTAAAATATCCCTGTTGTCTTATTTTATTGACTAAAGTCTTCCTCGCTTCCAATCTCCGGAAAGTAAGATTTTTCTCCTATGTCTTTCTTGTAAATATTCAAACACACAAACTTCTTTTAAAAGACGTGGTATTCAAATGTAGAAGTTCTCATTTTAGTTTGCTTGATGTTATTTCTTTTATCATGTATAAGAATCTACATATATATTCTCCCTTCCCGAGAAACATTCATTTCAATTGACGATTGCTTTACGACCTTGATAATATTGCTCTAGTGTTTGAAGAAACCCATCCACCTATGATTATTCCGTTTCACGCGAACCCTCCACACATTGCTATCCCGGAATAGAAAGAAAACATGGTAAAATCTGATAGCGAGAAAAAACACATATCGCTTCACGAAATAGCCACGTGCGAGAGCCATTAAAATGAGATATTTACGTAAATCTGTATTTCTCTCAAGACGGGAATTTAGAAATTGAATTTCAAGTTTACCCTTGGACGTCTGTTATGTTGCTCGGAATGAAACGTCTATACATAGGACAACAATTCCAAGAAACAGGATAAGATATATAACTCGATCGTGGTAATAAAAAATATCTTCCCCGAAAATACAAAATACCTTTTCATTGTGAATGCGAAAAAGTGAAACATTTCGATTTGGTAGTAAAGATTATTTTTACACCAGTATCTGAATCCAATGTAGAGGTTGAAATGTTTTTAAAGGTACTATCAAAGCTTTCCAGAAAACATTTTATTGATGGGTTAGAAGGAAATAGACTTTTTTCTCGTATATATTTCAAAATATGTTGATTCAAGAACCACGGGAAACACTAGTACACTTGTGTTTTGTTTCAGGTATCGGCACTGGCTGTATAATGTAAATTCTTACACAGTACATCTGTAAAATATAAGCCGACTATTCAATCCTTAATAATATACGATCAGTTTAAAAATTCTATTTGAATATTGGAACTAATACGTTCCACGTATCTTGGACTGACCGAATAGGGAGTTTTTGCATAGCGTACCTGCGAGCTAACGTATGCGCTACCCATATGCAAGATACTTCTGCGCATGATCAGAAGTTAGCCTACTACGTTAGAACACCTCTGTTTTGCGTACGATGATAGTGGTACGCTAGTAAGAAAATTCATGGAGGATTCCGGACTGGATTTGAGGTTATGCTGATATCTGAGAAGGTATCAGAGAGATTTGTTGATTGTGTATGCCGTTTGAGCACGTGCTGGCGTACTCACAGTACATTTGACTTGTGTACTTTTGCATAGGTGTCATGTGTTTGGGTTTACAATTTTTTGTATGATTTGAGTCGAAGGTACGCTATGCAAAATGCATCGACTGCTCAGTCCCCATCAAAGTGATAAATAAAACCATGTTTTGAATAATCGGGCAGCGGTGCATTATAGTCTCGCCCTTTGTTGCCAATGCAGTATTCAGTCGTCAGCTGTGGACTTCAGCCTGTTAAAGCTGTACCAGACAATGGAGTGATACGCGTGGCAACCATGCGCGTGTCCTAAACCTTCGCTGGTCGCTAATTGAAAAATGGTTCTATTTATCACTTGCTTGAGGTTACATAAACAGTTTTAAACGTTTGCATTTAATTGTAATGTGATTCTTCTGAGCGCGACAGTATTTTATTCATAAATAATTTGTCTGGTCGTTTTTAACAGGGATTTTAAAAAATAATTAAAAACTCATTATATTTTGCATGTAGAAGCTTGAAATTAATAAATGTCCCAAACACAGCAGTGATCATTCGCTGAATAAGAATTATTTGTGTCACTTTTAATTTATTTTATAAAAAATAATAAAGTCGACGTACCGGCAAAAACCGTATCACGCTTTTTGAAACATTTCAGTAAAAAAAACTAATACTAATTTATGAAACCAAATTTTTCATTTGTGTACA